>SMOI01000014.1:98945-138082 GCA_008000375.1 Poteriospumella lacustris
ACCAGTGATGATTTGACGTCAGCGTTGATGTCTGCTGGAATCATATCGAGCCCTTCGCAGGTCAGTGTGAGGAAGATTCCTCGTCCAGCGGGTGGAATGAGCTGGGAGGTCCTTTTCCGCGACATTTCGGTCGACGAAGATAACATCGCGATTGCTGGCTTCCAAGCTGCCATTTCTTCCGGACAAGGAATGCAAGTAAATGCGACGATCGCCACTATTGAGCACAAGCGAAAGCCTCAAGTGCAAAGAGTGTTTATCGAAGGTCACTACTACTTGTACGGATATTTCACGCTGTCTATCGGATCATCCACCACGAAGTTGCTGAGTGTCAATGCTACTCAACAGCGAATTCGCGACGAAATCATGAGTCAATTTGGATTGGATGATGTCTCCGTTGTACCGGTCATCGTCGACTACGTGCCTGGTCAATACCGTGCTTGGGATGTGACTTTCAACTCCAATGCTGGAAGTGTCCCCATCATGACGCTTGGTTGCAATCAAGTAAATGATGGATCAAAAACCGTCGCTTGCACTGTGAACGAAGGGCAAGCTGCCACTAGCGAGGGTATCACTGGCTCTTTCTATTTGCAATGGGGAAGTCTGGTGTCCCAGCCTGTGCTCACCACTGCGAATGCTTCGGTGGTCGAGAAGGTGGTGCAGGAGTTGACCGGTGTGGACGTTGAGGTGTCCCGCTACGATGATGAGTACGATGGAAGCTGTGACTGGTTAATCACCTTTTTGACGGATGCGGACTCGCCTCGGTGGTTAGTTCCCACCAAGCAATCGCTGAATGGAACCAAGGCCTCTGTCTTTGTCACCGTAGAACAGACTTCCAGTCAACTACAAGGCGACTACTCTTTGTCTTTTGGTGGCTTCGACAACAGCACTCGAGTGGTCCCATACGATGTGTCTCCAGCAGGGCTGGAACTGATTCTCGAAAGCTTTGATGGCATCAGTGACGTCGTTGTTTCCACCGAAGCGCTGTCTCTGGGCACGCGGTATATGGTGACATTTGTGTCACCACAAGGAAATGTCGATTTGTTGCGCGTGAACGGTAGAGGTGTGAACGGATCAAGTAGCATGGTTTCCTCCTATGAGGTCGTCAGTGGTGTTGGAGAAATGACGGGATACTTCTACTTGTCCAAGAACGGCGGTGATAACGCTCACGCTGTTGAAGTTTCTACGTCCGCGTTTGAGCTTGAAGAGATTTTGGCACGCGACCTTTTGGTCAATGATGTTCGTGTTGAGCGACTTGATCTTTTCGGGTTGGATGGTATGGTGTACGGGGCTGATTGGTTGGTCACATTCGATCGCTACTCAGTGCCATTAAATGCCATGGTCTCGAGTGACAATCACCTGGTTAGTCGGGTGGATGTCGTCGTGGACAGATGCTGTGATATCCGCTTATCGTTCAACGATGGGTGGCAGTTCACGTCATCGGAAGCGGCCATGTTGATTGACCACGCGCCAGCCATTGAATCGATTTCACCTGTCTCTGGTCCTCGCAATGGAGGTACACAAGTTCTGGTTCAAGTGTCCAACCTTCAGCTGGTCCAAGATCGTATGTACTGTATGTTCGGAACCATCAAGGCTGATGCTGTGAAACTGAATGATTCCATTGTTTCGTGCTACGCCCCGCCCCATCCTCTCGGTACTGTTTCAGTGGTCGTGGATGTATACAATCGAAAGGGACTTGTTAGTCGGATCACGTCCTCAGCGTCCACTTTTGCGTTTGAGAAAACACCCGTGATTGTCAATTACGGCCCCAAGCACATCCTCATTTCAGAGTATGCGGTGGTGGATGTCCATGTGAGCTCAGTCGGAACTCTGCCGGCGACATTCGTCTGCAAATGGAACGTGACCGTGCGTAATCCCGTCCTGTTGAATGGATTGTCGTACTTCACGTCCGAATCCGCCGCGGTGGTAATGAGCGACACGAATTTGCGTTGCCTATCGCCATTGGTGAGAAGCTTTTTGAATGTGGACCAGCTCTCCAATTTCGTGTATGAAACAAATGCGACGGCGGTTTTCAAAATTGTGAAAAACGACCAAACAGAGACAGCCTCAGGTAGCATTTTCTTGTTCTCGCGTCCTAATGTCGACTCAATATCTCCAACAGTCATTTCCACGATGGGAGGTTCTCTCGTTACCGTGAATGGTACCAATTTCGTTGATTCGGACGACAAGAAATGTATTTTGGCGAGTCGATTCGAAGGAAACATGACCTTCATTTCGTCTACACAAGTGCTTTGTACGGTGCCTCCGATTTCGGTGGAAAACGCCAAGCATCGCGTTCGTGTGTTGGGATCTTACGTGCGTCGTGAAGTGCAGGTGCTCAAGATTTTTGAGTTGGCTTCTCCAGGAAGAATCACGACGCTGAATGGTTCTATTTCTCTGTCAGTCGACGGTTATACATCGATCCCACTTTCGTTGTACCCGGTCCCTGATGCAATTGACGTCGAAACAGCCTTGGAGTCTATTCAGCGAGTTCACGACGTCGACGTTTCCAAGACAATCGAAGCCGTCCATGATGACACCGACAGTTTGTTGTGGAAAGTTCACAACTATCGCGTCACATTTGTCGCTCGAGACGATGATGTTCCAAACATCGTCGTGGATATGACCGATGCGTATGGCTTGCAGACAGAGGATCAAATCACGGTGTCAGTTATTACTGAAGGTGGTAGCTCCTCCGCGGCTCCAGAAGTCCAAATGTGGTCGATTGAGCAGAGCAATGTCACCTCGGAGACACAATTGCTTTCCGTCTTTGTACCAGCTCTGTCCAACGAAGTCCAAGTCATTAAAGTCGCTTCGAACAGTCCAATCACCGGTTCCTTTTCATTGCACTTCGATGGTGAAGCAACGGCGTTGTTGTCTCCCACGTCAGCTGCTGCGGATGTGGAATCAGCTTTGAATGCGTTACCATCTCTTGGCAACGTCGTTGTTTCACGAGAGGCGGTGACAGGATTCGGAAGTGTTTGGCACGTGACGTTTTTGACGTTCGAGGGATTGCGACCCAAAATTGATATTGAGAGTCACTCGCTCGCTTCAGCATCGACTATTACGGCGACCTCGAATATTGTCGTTAATGGTACCTTGCCGTTTTACGGCAACTTCACCGTGTCGTTGAATGGGGTCAACTACTCAGAACCGATCAGTATCTTCGATGACGGACAGGAGTTGGAGACACAATTGTCGCGCTTGTCTCTCTACGGCGACTTCTCTGTATCACGTTACTCGGCATCAGCAGCACGCAAGGAATGGTTGATTACTTATCCACCTGTTCATGGTGACCATGCTCCTGTTGTGGTGAATACCGACGGTGTCACTGGAACCAAGGTTCATTCATCTGTACGAGCGTTAACCAATGGAACGATCACGTTGTCTGGTTCGTATGTTGTTCAGTTTATTGGACAAAACGTTACCTTGGATGTTGCGGATTCGGAGGAAGACGTCCAGCGGAAGATTAATCGTGTTCTTGATCAGCATCACATGGAGCGAACAGTTCTAGTTCACCAAGTGGCTTCAGATCCGTTCTATCAACAGTGGGAATTGGTTTATCCGATCGCTTACGGCAATGTTGCTGAGATTTCTATCGATGCATTACACGTGAAGGCCTCTGGATTGCAAGTTCAGTTTGGAACGGTCCAAAACGGCACTTATATTGACTTGGATGGTTACTTCACGTTGACTGTTGATGGTGAGCGAACGATGCCTTTGCTATGCAACTCATCGGCCACAACCGTTAAAGCAGCATTGGAGGACCTTCGATCTGTGGATGAGGTTGTTGTGGTCCAAACTGTCGGAGAAATCGTAGAGGATGGACAGAGCTACTATGGTTTCGAGTGGGTTGTAGAGTTTGTCGATACCACTCCCATTCAGCACACTGGTGTCGTGAGTTTGGCGATTAATTCCAGCAGTCTTTGTGATGGAGTCAACACGCTCTGTTCCGCTATTGAATTGCAACGCGGACAGGGTTCGTACTTGAATCTTGAACTCACTTTCGATGGTCAACACTTCACGACGAACGATCATATTGTGGAGTTGATGAGTCCTCTCATTTTGAACAGTGTTCATCCCGCGTTGGGCCCCAATGCTGGTGGTACCAAGGTAGTCATTGATATCGCGCCCATTCCCAGAATTCTTCCAAGTTACCAATCGTACGCGGTCATGTGTGTCTTCAATGACATTTTCGTCTCAGCGCGATTTTTGAGCAATTCGAGTGTTGAGTGCTTCACTCCACCTTTCGAATTCGGTTCTGGAGCGGTCTCATTGGCTCTTACCATCAACGGACAAGATTACAGTGCAAATTCCATTCCCTACTTTTACCAGTCGTATACGGAAGATGCGATTAGCTATTCTCCTGTGTTCGGTGTTGTCAGTGGAGGAACGGTGGTGACGATCTTGAGTAGTTCGCTTATTCCATCGTCTTCCGCAGCGTGCAAGTTCGGCAACGTGATTGTTTCAGCCACGACGTCGGCAGATGGGAAAATGGTCTGTATTTCTCCCACCATGCCTGCACCGATCAAAGTTCCTTTGCTGTTCACGATCAATGGTCAAGATTTCTTGACCAGAAGTGGCATGTTCTACGATTTTGTGGCCAATCCAGTGTTGACAAGCATTGACCCCACTCAGGGTTCCGTCATTTTGTCGAACAACATTAAGATCACTGGCCAGAACTTCTATGAGTATTCTACAGAGCCAGTGTGTATCTTTGGAGACGTTCGTGTTCCCGCAACGATTCATTCATCGACGACAATTAGCTGTGCTGCACCACCTTTGCAACCTATTCGTGAAGTGCAACGTTTGGATTTGATGCTTCCCCCTGTGTCACCGGCAGTGTTGAACTTGACCATTGAGTCTTTACCCAGCCAAGGTGATGTGTACGACATCGTTCTCGAGGAAGCCAACTTCCAGGATGAAATTTTGGCAATTGACGTCATTCCCAGCGGAAACTCGCGAATTGATTCTGTTACCATTGCAACGCACACCACCCCATCACCGGTAGCCGTTCTTTCCTTCGGAAGTGCTGGTCAGTTCCAAGAGGTGCAATCCGTTGCCACCGATGCTGGTACTCAGGGCGAAATCCAAGCCATTTACCTGCGGGCCCCTTTCAACTCCTACGCGGCGAATTACAGCGAAATTCAACAGATCTGGATCCCCAGTTCTGTCTACAACTGCACACTCAAGCTTGGAAGTTACTCCACTACCTTGCTGTCTGCTTCTTCTGCGTCGACGGTGCAATCTGCGATTAGAGCCAACTTGGGATCGTATGGCAGCGGCGCAACCGTTGAAGTTGAATCCACGGCTACGTATCACGTTTGGACGGTTGAATTCTCGGCTTCCCTCGGTGATGTTGTTCCCTTGACAGCGATTGCGAACAATGGTGCCAGTTTGAAGGTGATTGTTCTTTCCGAAGGTGGATTTGCGGAGGTACAGCGAGTTACCATCTCGTTCAGTAACCCAGCTCTGCAGTCTGGACAATTGCGACTCGGTCTAGACACGAGCGATATGACGCCGAACATCCTCTACAACGCGTCGGCAACCGACGTGAGAAAGGCGTTGGAGCAAGTCAGCTCGATCGGAAAGGTTCACGTCACTGTGTCGAATCCTACTAGCGGCGTATATCAGTGGGATATTACGTTCATCCAGAAGTTGGGCAGTTTGAGTTCGTTGTCAGTCGCATCATCTTTGGGTTCTGGTGGCTCTACCTCGGTGCAAACGCTGCTTGCAGGTACCACGAAAGCGATTAGTGGCACCTTCCAAGTCACTGTCGCGGGACTGACCACGTCATCTCTGTCTACGAGTGCAAGTTCCACGACTATCGCCGAGGCCATCAATGCATTGTCATCGTCGTTCGGTGTTTCATGTGTTCGGTATGACTCTTTGAATGGTGGTTCGATGATCCTGTTGTATTTCGACGAAAACTTGGGCGACGTCCCAACGGTTGCTGTCAATACGACTTCGATCACCGGAACTGCGTTTGGGGTCCAAATTCTTACGTATCAAGATGGTCAACTACTGGGAGGCAATTTCGTGATTGAGGTGTCCAACTCCACTGGATATTTCCCGACGAGAGAGCTTCCTTACAATGCCTCGGCGGATGAAGTGAAGAGCGCCATTGAAAGCGTTGCTCCGCAGTACGTTCCCATCACTGTGTCGAGATCGGCGAAGGATACTACCAATACTTATGAATGGCTCATTACGTTCCCATATTTGCTGGAAACGGTGAACCTTCTCGAAGTTAATGGTGCCGGACTGTCGGGGCCAAATGTGATCATCAATGCGTACAGCATTCGCAAGGGTCAACAACCTACCATCCAACAAGTATCTACTACTTCATCCAGTCCTTTGAGTGGCTACTTCTACTTGTATTTGGAGGATACTCAATCGAGAGCAATCCCCCACGATGCATCTGTGGAATACATGCAAGCCGTCATTGAGGACATGCCAAATGCTGGAAAGGTTACCGTATCGCGTGTTTCTACCTCGTTCGTGAATGATTCCACGTGGAATTTCGATTACCTCCATCCTTTCGATACTCCAGAGCAGTTGCGAGTGAATGCGGACTTGTTCTTCTTTGAACGAGAGTCATTCTCTTGGCAAATTACGTTCTTGGATCGTTCGGGAACGGTTCCGAAATTTACTTCCTGCTGCGATGAATGGACGACGGAAGATGATTCTCAAGTGACTCTGAAGTCTTCCATCTCCCGAGACTCGCAAATCAAGATCGAAAAGTTGTATGCTGGAACGGTGTCAAGTCCCGACGCCCAAGTGTTCTTGTACATTGATGGTCAAGCAACGGCTTCTTTACCTATATCGGCGACGGCAGCCACCGTGAAGGATGCATTAGAGGATGTTTGGACAGCTGGTGTTGATGTGACGCTTCTTTCAACCGACGTTAATGGGTTGAATACGTTCGAAGTGTCGTTCAATAACTTCAGTATTCCTTTCCTGGACGCCTATGTCGCTCCGACGTTGAGCTTGGTCCGTGACTCGGGTGTACCAGCGACGATCGATGAAACATCATCGTTCCGATGGAAATACACACCACCTGCTCACGAGATTCAGTTATTGGCCACAAATACGACGTCTTCGCAAACATGTACTGTTTATCGAAACGGTCAGAGTATTTCGTTGTCGATTCCGTCGAATCCCGATGTTTCCTCTCTGAGTGCAGTCTTCGCAGCGCAGATGTCGTTGTTGGGCAGCGTGCACGTCGATGATTTCACCACTGCTGCTCGGAAGGCCGGTCTTGTCTCAGCGTCCAAGGTTTTCCGAGTGATTTTCGAGGATACCGAGAACATTCTGCCCATGGTGTGTACATCGTTCCATGTGAAAGAAATCCAAAACTCGACACTGGTGGACTTGGCAGGTGATGTTACGATTGCACTGCCCAGCTATGCATCCACGTCGCAATCTTCGCTGCCTATCAACGGAAGTGCGGCAGCCTGGGAGGCCATCCTGAATGGATTGTATGATGATGTGAATGCTACGACCGTGTCGAAGACGTACACCGCCAACGACATCACCTTTGCGATTACCTATGTGGGACGCCGATTCACAGACGTGAATGACCTTCAGCTGTCTTCGAGTAACTTAGAAGGCACTAATGCCGACATCGTAGTGTCTACTACACGTCAGAGTGCTCAAATCTCTGGTGACATTGTATTGAGCACAAGCGGTGGCGAGTATACTTTGGACATTGAAGATGAGCCACTGGCGGTTCAGGACGACTTGAGAACATTGACCGGTGATAGCACTGTGGAGGTTTCCAGTACTGTTGTCCCCAATGGACATCTTCGATGGCTTCTCCAATACAAAATGCTGTCTTCCGAGTCAAGAGTTTCGATTGCTTCCAGTTCTCTTGGTAACGCAACTGTTTCGTCGTCGATTCGGCAAGTGGGATCCGTGGTCCCCAGTGGGTCTTTTGTGTTGTCGTTTACAATGGCGAATGGATCGACTTCCACTGTTCAAGCGCAAGTTGCTGACTCTGCATCGACCATGGGATCTCGTCTTCGTAGAGCCTCGCCTTCTGCGTTCAATGGCATCAGCGTTTCGTCTTGGGATAATTTGATGACGGGGTCGAAGAATTGGACGTTGTCCTTGGCACCATCGTCGCCTTTGACGACGCTTTCGATAAGTAGCTCGTCACTGAGTGGAACGTCGCCTGTGATTCAGCTGGTCAAGCGTACAAGCAAGCGCAGCTCTTTCCTGGGCTTGTTCTCAGTCCTCAATGAGCAAAGCTCAGCAGTAGCTCACTTGCAAATGAATTGTACCGCCAGTGATATTTACGCGGCCTTCGCTTCGTTGTTCCCCACCATCGATGTTGGTGTGACTCAATCTTCGAATTCGAGTCAGCATCGAACCTGGTTGGTTTCTTTGACGGGTCTTCCGTTGACACTGGAGCAGCCACAAGTGGTGGTCTCGACGTCGTCTTCGTATAGTGGAACCAACTCCATCGCGTCTCTGAAGATGTCACATGTCGCAACGTCAATTCCTTTCTTCAACGTGTCGGGTTTCTCTCATTTCACGTTGCAGTGGAAGTCAGCGACATTGGGATCTTTCAACGGAAGTACGACCGCCGCGGGTATGAAGTCACGCATTGCGCAGCAGTACTCGTTTGACTTCGTATACGTCGAGAAATATGGTACTGACAACGACACGCAGTTCCTCGTCGCGGTAGTGGACAGACTGGATTTAAACATGACAGCTAATCTTACGGTGATCGCGAATGGAAGTGTGGTTGAACTCCTTCGGGTGTTCCCAACGTTCCAACCATTGGAATCAGCCACGGGTCTGGAGTTCACCATGAACGAAAGAAAGTGCATCGAAACCCAAGGTGGAGTTCAATGTTCGTTTGGCTATGGATATGAGATTTCGTCTCCCCTCTCGTTGATGCCCACTGCCAATGAGGTGCAGATGGCTCTACAAAGTCTGCGTGACATTAACCGCGTGGCAGTGACCAGAACCACCTATGAAAATACCGTGATCAATGGAAATTACGCTTTACGTGGAAGTTCATACCTGATTACGTTTTTGGAGACGTCGGCAAATTCGGCGGACAGCCCAACGACGGATTTGAATCTTTTCACGTGGACACCTCAGGTGGATATGGAGAAATTCGACGGTGACGTGTTTGATACGCTGGACATCCCCTTGGTGAATGTTCTCTTGTTGAATCAATCGTTGGGATGGAGGTACCGCACCACTGAAGTGGTCAAGGGATATTCGAATTTGGATCCCCGAACCGTGGACGTGAAGATATCTCTCAATGGTCAAGATCTGACTCTTGGCGCGGCGACATTTGCGTATACCCCAGAACCTGCCTTGTTGTACATCATCCCCAGTCGAGGTCCACAGTCCGGTGGAACAGAAGTAATTGTGATTGGAACAGGCTTTGTGAAATCTTCGCAGCTGGTTTGTCGCTTTGGAAAAGGTCAAGGCCATGTGGTCTATGCGGCGAAGTATGTGAACTCGTCTGCAATCATTTGCTTCAGTCCTCCCAACGCTGTCCCGGGACCGGTAGAATTGGCAGTCTCCAACAACGGCGTCTTCGGGCCCGATCCGGTGTTCTTTACGTACGATGTGCCCATTTCGATTTCGTCTGTGTTCCCTCCACTGGGTCCTTCCACAGGAAACTTCTCCGTGATTGTTGGTGGTGGTCCATTCGTTGATTCGGACCAGTTACGATGCAAGTTCGGCTCTGTGTCTGTGCAAGCCTTCTACTTGTCTGGAAACAGTATCAAATGCTTTGCACCGCCTTACATTCCTGGAGTTTATGCACTGGAAGTGTCCGTGAATGATCAGGATTTCACCTCCTCTCGAACTCGCTTCTTCTATTTCAGACCACCGGTGCTCAGTCGAATTTCACCGGTGAGTGGTCCTGCGGTGTCTTCTGGAACCAAGGTTGTTGTCTACGGCCAGAACTTCGTCAATACCACGTATTTGACCTGTCGATTTGGTGGATCGTTGACTCCTGGCATGTATGTCAGTTCGAACTCGATCATTTGTCCTAGTCCTCGACTGGCGAACGAGAGTGGTGGCCTGCTGTCCTCTGCCTTGAGTGAACAATACAATCGGTATCCTGACCCGGCTTACGTGAGTCTGGGTTTATCGACGATTGATGCCAAGAAGCTCTTCCCCACCGCCCACTTCTATCCGCTGTATATCCAGAAATTGGTGACCATTGAGATCAGCAACAACAATCAAGACTTCACGGACAGCGGAATCAGTTTCTTGTACCAGCAAGATGCATATGTCACGTCCATTCTACCAAACGTTGGTCAAGTCAATTCTCGCACACCCATTGTCGTGAAGGGTAACCATTTCGTGAATTCGACCACGTTACGTTGTCGTATTGGTGAGTACGTTTCGGTTCCCACTTTTTTGGCGACGGATCAGATTCTATGTTTTACACCTCAAATTCCGTTGATCACGTACTCGCAAGGTTACGTTTTGGATGGTAATGTGTTTGGTTTGAATACTCCTGAATCTCGTGCATCGGATACCTCTCCGCCCGGTGCACCTCCCAATGTAGTGTACGTTGAAGTGTCGAACAACGGTCAAGATTACACCAGCAACCGATTGACTTTCACGTTTAATATCGTTTGTTCTCCTGGTTACTATTGTCCTCAATTGAACTTCATCGCTTGTCCTCCAGGAACGTTTTGTCCGGGTGAATACAACGCCAACTTTACGTTGTGTCCAGCGGGTACGTACAATCCGGTGGCAGGCCAAGCGGACTGTTTCCGTTGTCCGATTGGCTTCATTTGTCCGGAAGTGGGTATGCAAGTTCCTCGTATTTGTCCACCGGGTTTCGTCTGTGAAGTGACAGGTATCATTATTGCGGACAATCCTTGTCCTGCGGGTCACTTCTGTTTGGAAGGTACTGGTACTTCGGCGACCACGTGTGGTTCGCCGGATCTTTCGTCGAATATGTTCCCCATCATGTCGCATGCAGAGTTACCTTCAACGTTGAGAAGAAATCGTGTGTCGCAGGGTCAGCAGTTATTCCTTGGTGCGAGAAATACGGGTTGTTGGACGAACGCAACGGATGATTTCGGTTTGCAGGGATCTTCGGAACCTGCCCATTTCTGGATGGAACGACATCTGTTGCCGTTGGCTCTTGACTCACCATTCTATCCGCTGAGAGGAAAGTTCTGTTTGGACGACAGTTGTATGAAACTAGACGATGCGGACGATTATGAAGTGTCCGATTACGTGTTCGATTACTCGGCGTCTAGTTTCCGTTTGCGACGACCAGTTCCGTGCCCCGCCGGAGTGTATTGTCATCCTGGTACGGGTGTGAGCAGCTCCAATTTCAAGAACTTTACGACGCCTCAGCCGTGCTTCGAGAGTATGTACTGTCCCGAGGGAAGTGCAGAACCCACTGGTATGGGTGAATGTCCTCAAGGTTTCTACTGTCCGTTTGGTGTGCGTTTGGCTTGTCCTGCGGGAACTTACTGCCCTCGTGATGGTCACTGGGACCCATTGCCGTGCCCACCGGGATATTTCTCGGCTCAGATTGCGATGGCGTCGTGTACACAATGTCCCTATGGATTTATTTGCCCGGGCTTTGGACGTGTCGCACCTGCGATCTGTCCTCCCGGATACGTGTGCTCTCGCAAGGGACTGACCGCTCCGAACCTTCTCTGTCCCGCCGGCTTTTACTGCCCGAATGGAACGATCACGTCAGATCCGTTCCGCAATGACACAACACTTCGTGCATATCCTTGCTCGCCGGGAACGTACTGTTTGACCGGCGTTGGCTTCAATTCTGTGAAAACAGGTGATTTCCAGTACGCGCAGTACTGTACGGAAGGTTTCTATTGCGAGGCGGGTTCCAATAACCCTCGTGGTAGTGGTCTGTGTCCGAAGGGTTTCATTTGTCCGTTGGGAACTGCTGCACCGCAGCCAACTCCTAAGGGTAAATTCGCGTCGCTCAACGGTACTATCGAGGCTGCCAGTTGTCTACCCGGCACGTACGCTCCCACCGTTGAATCGACAGAGTGTTACCCATGTCCTCCTGGAACGGAGTGTGGCAGTGCGGGCATGTCAGTCGCTGATGTCTGTGCTCCTGGAACATATCGTGCAACGTTGGCAGGTAATACGGGTCCAGTGTTGTGTACGGCTTGTGCGCAAGGCTTCTGGTCGAAGAACTATGGATTGCGCGAACAGGGTGAGTGTACTAAGTGCCCAACAGGAACCGTGTGCGCCGTAGATGGTATGACTGCGCCATGTTCGTACTCCGACTTGCCACTGTCCTTTGAACCAGTCTTCCAGTACAACGGTCTCCCAACCTTGGTTTACTTGTACCCGAGCTACATGGCGAAGACGTACTACACGTATTTGACTTGTCTCGAACTGAATGACGGATATTCTGACGGCATCATGGACCCTTTCGATCAGAAGTACTTCTATGGCGAACTGATCCCACCCTACATCGATGCCTTCGGTCGTGGTCCACACTTCCGTTCGACGGACGATTTCCATCTGAAGTTCCAGACAAGTGCCGGCTGCTTCGTCAATACGCAACGATTCGGATCGCCATTGTACCAGCGTATGACAGAGTACTATGGTCCACAGTACAACATTCAATTCGAAGAAAAGTATCAGGGTTATTCCTTGATTGCGACGAGTGGAAGTTCGTATTACAGTGGTTATTTCGGTCCGGGTTCGCTGTTCATCGATCTCCCGACCGCACGTGTTTTCGAGCCATCCTATAACTGTACGAAGGGCTTCCGTCTTATCAACGAAAGTACTACGTACTATGACAGTAATGGACAAACAACGACCGTGTACTCTGATGCGACATTTGATCCAACCGGAGCATCTCGTGAGATGGTATTGGGTGTCGATACGCTGTATCCCGGAACGTGTGAAGCAGATGTCATCTGTTGGACTGCGGTAGCCAACAGTACAGCATCTCAGGCTTCTGCTTGTACTCCTGGTTACGTTTGTGATGAAAAGACGACTTCCAGTGAAAGCTTGTACTATCTCTGTCGAGCAGGTTATGCTTGTGATTACGGTACTACTCCGGACCGTTCCTTGCAGGCGACCATGGGTCAATTCCGTAAACTCTGCCCAGCAGGATATGTTTGTGTCGATGGCACAGCTTGGTCCAATGCGTATCGAACCTTGTGTCCAGCAGGATACTTCTGCCCCACCGGCACGGGTGACCATCGCATTGGTACCATGGCCAACGATGCGGCGAATCGTCGTCTCAATGTCACGACAATTAATCCCAGCTTGAGGCGTCGGAATGTAGTATACTTGTCGAACGACGACGTGCGGGTGGTGTCCGATCAGGAGTTGTTGTGTATGGAGGGCACCGACCAAGACTTTTTGTTGCGTTACGAACAGCAATGGCTACCGGAAGGAGAAGACTTGAACAACATTTACTTGTCGTACCTTCGAAAGGCATTGCCCGGACGACTGCCATATCAGAACGACTCTCTGTTGACTGGCTATAGCGATGGCAACTTCTATCGCCCCATGGCTATCAACAAAGCAATCAAGAGTGCTTCCTTGTGTGCGCGAGACCACAAATGGAACTATGCGAAATACGCCGACGATCGAAACGATTGCGATTGCATTACCTTCTTCTACGTCGTTGCTGCCGTGTATCGTTTGTGGAAATGCCATAGTAGTGGAGTTCTCGATGACATTGGTTTGGCATCTCTGCGTGAGCCTTTTAATGGAAACCGTGATGCCTGGTTCGATCGACAATCTCGTACGTACGTGCAGTGCAATTTTACGTCCAATCATACGTACGTGAATCTGACCCACGGATACATCCCGCACAATCCTTTGCGTCCAAGTATTGGCAAAAACAGCGACGGTGTTTTGAACTTGAAGGACGGATTGGAGCTTCAATTTACATGGACCGAATCCGTGTACTACTACAGTTACGACACGTTGAAGACCCAAGTGCGTACCGAGTATAACAGTGAATACACCGATTTAGAAGCCGGGACCCGTGACAGCATTGATGCCTTTATCTTTGACCTATACAACGCGGTCTCCTTGATTGAAGAGTATGGTGAAGTGTTGGAGGAGTTGATTTGGCTGGAAGAAGGTGTCAATTATGTTGGCGAAACGGAGTTGCTTCCTGGGCGGTTTGATATGTGTGAATGTCAATCCATGTTCAAGTGCCCGAACGGTACCACATCGGCTATTGGTGCAACGTCTCTCTCGGATTGTACTTCTGATCTGTCGTCCGTTTTGAGACGTATCAGTGTCATCCCCACATGGTACAACTACACCTATCCGACGGAATTAACGGGCCATTTGCGAAATTTAACGGACTTCTGGGAGCTAGGTGGTGCCGATGCGTCGTTGGCGGACGGAGAGAAGACATACCCAGTGGGTACCATTTATGCCCGGTCCAATGAGGTTGTAACGGTGACAGTGGACCTACGAGGCTTGAGCTTCAACATGACGTATGGAAAGGACTACCAGATCTCTGTGTATGCGGATTGTAAGCCCTGTCCGGCCCGTTACGTCTGTGATTACTCGGGCGAGCCTCCTACGTGTTCCTTTCCTACCGTGGCTCGACAACAGGAGTTGTTCGATGAGTGTTTGGACCGATACAACTTGACGTCGTGTGTTCTACCGAATGGATACCCCGTCAGCTGCACGAACGATTCGCGTCGCATTGAAAGTACCTTCCAGGAACCTGATCTGTACAAATGTCAGCAAATCCCGTACTTCTGTGACGACCAAGCTCTGCCGAAGCAAGTTTGGAAGATCAGAACGGAAGATGGCATTGCCATGGATGCTGTGTATCAAGAGAAATCGAAGTATATCACTGATCCTGTTTGGCAAGAGAATGAGAATGCGGATGGAAAAGCTGTGTACAAGTTCATCCGTGGATGCTGTCAATGTGAACGCTACATTCTTCCGTATTACTTCATTGACACCACCACTGACGAAGGCTTCCCAGACAACAAGCATAACTTGGTCCAGCTCAGTATGTTGGTGTTACAGGACGTGGAGCTGACCATTGTCATGGAACTGCTCAACGGCCAGTACTACCAAGATTTTGACAGCTTCATCCCTGACAATATGGACTTTTCCATTTTCACGCCATCCAGAGCTCTCTATAGCCCTGCCAACACACCCAGTCGCAATACCTTCATGACCATTATCTCCCAGACCGTCTTGTCAGGCAATAGCATCGCGCTTCCTTTCAATATGCCCATGCAACAAAAGCGAAGTTCTGGTGTCTCCTACGTGGATATTGGCCTCTCAGGCTCGACCTTCTTCGCCTTTGAATACAAGATTCTTCTCGGAAGAATCAGTAATCTGAAGCAAGGCGACCCGTTTTACGAAGATCGATACGCCACTCATTTGCGTAATTTGTATTTGGAGGCATTGTCGAGAGGCGAAAATGTCTCGTTGAGTGATATGGGTACAGTGCCTGACACGGAAGCGATCAGTGATGAGCTCTATTCCATTCCTCGCAAAATTGACAACATCGAGTATCAAAGCATTTGGTGGACCAATGAGGACCCTGCACAAGCGGGTTGGTTGGGTCTTCCATATCTTCCGTTCTTCAGCAATTGCAAGGGCTCTGACAACTATATCATGTTGAGCAAGGTCTTTGAAACGGACCCGGATTGTCAGTTGGTTGACTACAAAGACACGGTTCCCGTAAGTCCTTACCCATGGTCAAAGGAGTTGGTTCCCAACTCGGACCGATGCAACATCTCTACCCCAGAATCCTTGCAAATGGCCACGGTGAATGGTGTTTACCAGAAATGGCTCGACAATTACCATGGCGCCCTGTACGATTGTCGATACGAAGAGGATATCTCTGTCGTCACGACCAAGACGCGTTGGTACGAAGCCGGTTCGAACGTACAATTGTTCTCACTGAGTATTGATCCTTTCCCTCCGTCGGCGTACTCTCCTCAATATACAACGGACGTCTACGGCAACGTGACATACACCTCGTACTGGGGTCGTGGCAAGGCTATTGACGCCATCAGAGGAACCTTCCAGGAACTTCCCGTGTCCACACCCTCCTCGTCGAGTTACGGTCAAGTGGGAGTCATTCCCCGTTTGGTACGATTGACGATCAGCTACTACCAGATCACACAAGGACAGAAACGTATCGTCTCTGCGGCGATTAAGTTCCCGGCCGAGTTCCGTTGCATCGCCTTGACCACTGGTGGAGCCGTGCAACAGAAGCTGTTGGCTGGGGGTGACATACCTCAGTGTGTGTTGAACAGTAACGGTGGTATAGAAAGCAAGGCGTACACCTTGGAGATTCAATACAATGCGTTTGCTTGGTATGAGTTGTGGAACAATTTCCAGTTCACGCCACCGATTTACTTCTTGTTCTTCGTCGCGGCGGGTCTTGTGACCATTATGATGACACAATTCATCTGGACGGTCAACCGTATGCTTACGAAGCTGCGACATCCCCCTCCTTTCCACGGTTTGCCTTTCTTCTACGCCTTGGCATTCCCTGCTGCGTTTGGAACGATTCTAGCGATTACTCCGATCATGTTCGCGATCTTGTTCTATTATCAATGGTTCATGTCCGCCGCGGACGGTGGCACCATCTGTTCGGCCGATCCAAACAATACTCCATCCACGATGTGTCTCCAGAATATTTCCGATTGGTCGGGTGATGCGGATCCTGAAGTGTTGCGTCAAGGTCGACAACAGTTGGCCATCTTTGCGTTGGCTGTGTACTGTGTGATCTTGTACGGTGGAATGGTGATTCACAACTATTCCGAGGAAGATCAAAAGACCGACTTGCAACGTGCGGCGATTCAAATGGCCCGTATTAAAGAAAAATCTGGTTTGACACAAAAGACGACGTTGGTGAAGAAACCGGAAGAGGAAGATGATGACGAAGATGAACTACCCCCGAGTGAATCCTTCAAACCGTTCGTATGGAGACGTGCAAGTTACTTCCTCTTGACAATCATGGTGGTATCCTGCTTGATGATCAACATGGAGTTCAGTTATTCGTCTATCTTCGGAGACTATGTGTACTACTGGCTGATTGGGTTTGATTTTATGTACCAGTTCTTGGATATGACCGTGTTCGAAGTCATTTGTCCCGATAAGATGCATTACATGCCGTTGACGGCCGGTATTGGATGTACCATGGAAATGACGTCTTTCGGTGCGCCGAACTTCGCACAGTTCTTGTTGTCCGGCTTCGTGTCGTTGCTGATTTCGTTCTTGCTGAAGTTATACTTCAATCCGGCGTTGGCGGAATTCCTCAGTGTGTGGCCACGTTGGCAGATCATGCTTCGTCGTCGATTCCGTGGCAACAAACGCTTAACGCGTGAAGAGAAGGCGAAAGAAGAGTTGGAATGGCGTCGTATCAACGAAGAGATTGAGATCAACTCGGAAGGTATCGAGCCCATCTTGGATACCATGTCCGACTACGCCATGGACCGCATCTCTGGTTTCCTGGCCCCGTATCTGTACACCTGCTTGTTGCTCTTCTTTGACACGAACCAGATCTCTCCTACCTACGGTATCAAGGAGAATCAGATGATTTACTACATCACCTTCGCCACGGTCATGATTCCGTTCACATTCATTTCGGATGTCTGGTTCCTCGATGCGCAGGAGTTGATTCACGGGTGGAAGATCTATGATTACTTGTCGTACCAACGTTATCGCTTCTCGGTGCGTGAGTATCGTTGGATGTTACGCAACCCTGTGGTCGATGAATCGGTCGGTGAAGGGTTCCAAGTGGTCGACTCGTTGTGTTTCTCGTCGCAATACTACTTCTTGGGTGGCTTGTTGGCCTTCCCCATTGTGTTGTTTGTGATTACGATCACGGCGTTCTTGCGCTTGAACTACAATCCGTTCGGTGATCCGTGCTTCATGCTTATGTTCTTGATCACCTTCGGTATTGGTGAAGGAATGCGTGTGGTGTACGCGCGATTGGCGGATGTGAAGGTGAAGCGTGTTGGCTGGCGAGGATTGTGGGCGACCAAACAGATTGAAGGTACCGTCGATGACGACGTGGCGGCCAAATTGGCCATCTCGGAGGGTAAACAAGCCGATCTGGAGCAAGAGCGTTTGGAGCTGCAAGCGTTGAACTCGGAACGCTTCCGTCATCGCTTCTTGGAGCGCAATCGTCCTTGGATCTTGCAGCATTTGGTCGAGCTATTGATCCCCGAGGTGTTGGATCAGCCTGGTCCTGATGGTCGCCCAACGATCGAGTACGTGCGCGATGTGTATGCGGAATTGATGGCGATGGGCGAAGGTCTGCGCAAACCAGGCGACCGTGAAGACATTTCGTCGGATGAGGAAGACGAGCTCGAGGCGATGCGTCGCAACTGGCCTCGCACCCCGTTGACTGGTGCAGCATTGGCAATTGCACGCATGTGGTTGGCCAAGGCACGCAAGCGACGTGCATTCTTGAAGATGGTTCGTGGTATCATTGACCAGAACAAGAAATCGTCGTGTGAGAGCTGCGGTCGAACACCCGAGCAGAATCGTGACATCAAACTGACTTGCCACTTGGCTACCAATGCGGAACCGGATATTCATGCGATTGATCGCCTGATTTCCGGTTTCGAAGATCAGTTTGGTGCGGATGAGTTGGAGCCACAGCTCTGGAAGGCCTATTTCCGCGCACAGGCCGAGTACTGCACCAAATGCTCCATTTGTGATGACAACCTGGCGCAGGTGAAGATGGATCAAGCAGGTAGAGTGCCTGGTCCTTCACGGATGACCCGTCCGCAGGACATTTCCTCCGACGAGGAAGACGACATGGTCGAATTCGACCCGATCGTCGTGACGCGCACGTCTCCGGAGGGACGCATGATGAGCAAGTGGTTGGTCGCCGCTCGTCGTAAATTGGGCGGTGCCTTCCCTCGCCCGGATGCGCGTCGTCAGATGGAGCGTTACGCGCAGAAGTTGCGTGAATTGAAGATGAAGAAGGCGCGGGATATCGTTGGCAAGGCGCCTATCAAGACGGACGATGAGAAAGCGATGGAAGAAATCTCCGTCAACTCGGTCACGAAGGCCTTGGCCTTGCGCTGGATTCGTTTGGCGCGTGACAATTTGGATTCCAAGTTCCGTGGCCGTTCCGAGGCCTTCCGCGAAGATTTGGACAATTTGTTGAACCAAATGCCCGAAGAAGATGACTGGTACTTTGGTGCGGCGTTACGGTTGGAAGGTAAAGATTTGTTGAAGAAGTCCGCGGAACTGGAAGACGATCGTCGTACCTTGGAAGCGGAAGCCGCCGTGAAGATTCACAAGATCGAAAACGACTTGAAGGATTACATCAAGGACCGTGAAGATGAAATTGAACGAGAACGCAAGGCCTTCACGATCAAGTTGGCCCAACAGAATGATCGTATCAAGTTGGACATTGAAATGCGCCGCGAAGAGTTGGAAAAGTTAAAAGAAACCCGCAAGAAGGAATTCCAAGGCATTGAACGCAAAGCGCGTGAAGAGTTTGGTGCGGCACCCACGGAAATGATTCAAGACCATCGCAATCAGCTCATCGCCATCGATGAGTTGATGGAGAAGGAGCGTAAGGATACGGAGAACTACCGTACCGAAGAAGAGAAACAGGCCAAGGTCATGTTTGACCGTGCGGAGAAGATCAAGCGCGACGAAATGGAGCGCCGCAAGGCGATGGCCAGTGAGAATACGGCTCGTATTCGTGAAGAAGTGGCAGTGAAAGTGAAGGCTGCCGAGTCCGAGTGGCAGGGTCGTGCCGTTAAGTGGTTGGCGATCTCTCGTCGCAAGGTCCAAGTGAAGAAGCGCGAGGACGAAGAGGCCAAGGCTGGCAAGCGTAAGCGCAAGGGTGGAAAATAAGCGAGAAAGAAAGAAAGGCGCATGGAGCGCTGAATATCACCAGAATATATCTATAACCAACGATACATACGAGATCCCAAGTTGATCGAAGGCTCTCTACGGACGCCCCCAAATCAACAAGAGCAAACAAAAAAACAAAAAACAAACAAACAAGCAAGAAAAAAACCCAGAAAAATGAAGAAAACGCCTCGTCGCGGCAAACACCGCAGAAAAAGAAAGAAAACTCCCAAGCGAGAGGCAGAAAAACAAAGAAAAACAAAGAAAAACAAAACAAAACAAAAAATGGCCAGAAAAATTAATATACGAGCAATGTGCGAGCGATATGGCGATTGGACAATGTTGAAGGTCGTCCGATAGCGTTTGAGTGGGCTGCGCATGTGCAAGATGCGCAGTTGACTCGGCCGCGGTCGTATGATTGGAAATGAGCGTCCTGGGTGGTCTTTTTTCGTTGGAAATGTGACAACATTTCGAGCGAAGCCAAGTTCATTCCGCCGCTCATTGATTTGACTGTTTTTTTCGTCTCAGACAGGCGGTGTGCATGCTTTACAGACCGCCTCTGTTGCTGGTCTGTCCCCTTTTCTATCACTTTGTGTTGTGCTACCCTCCTCTTAACAATCCTGTCATTCTATCTCACTCACATATCCAATATATACTCTAAACATTCTGTAAAAGACCATAAAAAAATACCATATTTTCTCAAAATACCATGTGAAGAGGTAGTTAATGTGTAACGCCGTTCGTCGTTGTAGCCGTTACGGTTCGTCGCTGGCTCCTGCGTCTCCTCTGTGTGGTCCACTCACTTGTTCCACAACGTTAGTTCTCGTTCTTTTTCGTGCTTTGCTTGGCGATTCCGCGTAATAGCATTACAGCATCCATCGCTGGTGTTGGATCGGAATAAATCATTTGCTAGTTTCTGTCTGGGTTTATCAAAGCTTGTTGCGTTGTTATTTAGTGCTCGAAGAGAACCGCCATGAACCGCGCCAATCAGCACGCCCTTTTTCAGGCCACCAATCAGGGTCTACTTGGCATTCGCCAGGCTGAAATAAACTATTACGTCAGTCTTAACTCTGCCTTTGGCACGCAAGCTGCCTTGATCGGAGGGTTCACGTACGGTATTTTCACACAGGAAATGTTTGATGTAACACAAGCCTATGCAAGTATCTTTCGCGATATCTATTGGATCGCCTCTTCAGCCACTATCGCAGCTGCTGTACATGTTATCTTGAGCACAATGTTGCTGCAGACCTTGGGCCCTGGTTTAGCTCTGCATGGTCCGGTGGGATCGATGGTTCGCGCATGCGAAGGCATGCGAGAAGAACAGAAGATGGTGACCTTTGCCTTTGCCATGATGATGGTGCTGTTTTCCTTGTCAACATTGATGCTCTTCTGGGCCGTTATGACGATTCAAGCAGCGGCAGGTTCAACGTTCGTCTGGGTGTTGGCTGTGCGATTCTACTACTTCTACTGTGAGCGCATTTACTTGCGCTTCTACTGGAAGCAAGAAGAGGACTACTTGCACCGTGACGACGACGACAAGGATCCCTCTGAACAATACTCCGATGGTCCGAAAGTGTTTACCGGTGGAAGCCGTGAGAATCCGATGCATGCTCGACCCCAATCGATGGCGATGACCAGTGGCAACTCTTCGCAGTCGCGGAGCGAAGACGGGGTCGCCATGACGGAAAAGTCCTCTGGTCGTCGAACCAGTCTTATCCCATCCATGCGTCTTCCTTTCAGTCGTCAAAGCGCTGCACAAGCGGCGCCGAAACCAAGTGACACGGAAATTACCGATTTGTCGACGCTGAACTCCCTGACGTCGAAGGATATCCTGATGCAGGGCTACATCCTGATGAAACGACCCTCGCGCAATTCCAAAGTGCGCAAGTCTTGGAAGCGCTGTTACTTTATTTTGAATGGCTTGGGCCATTTCTTTTATTATCGCAATCGCCAAGAATATCGCGAGAAGCCGGAGGCGCCCAAGCGGAAACGTCCGTTGAGTTTGTCGGAATTCCATGTGACCGTGTGGCGAGGTGAATCTCTGACCGACAGCAAAACCAAAGGGGCTTCCTCGATTTTGTTTCAATTTTTACTTTCTCCGAAGGACTATGAGCCATCTGTGCGGGATACACAAGAGACCATGCAATCGCTGATGGATTCAGATGTCAGTGGCAACAACGACGATGACGACGACGACGATGAGGATTCCGATGATACGACGACGGGTACCGTGGTGACCGGCAATCGTGCACGCACCGTGTCGGCACCGTATGCACGCAAATGGGCCATGCGTTGTGATACGGAGGAGGAACTCAATATGTGGCTAGACGCCATGCGTGAAGTGGCCCCCTTGTCGTTTTCTGATTGAGACTTCCTCCGCCTTAACAGACACAGCCTACAGTACATACGAACAACTCGATTCGGCATCGTCATAGTCGTCTTCGTGTTTTTGGCTGCCGTCAGTTCTTTTCCATTTTCGATGCGGTGTGTCGGACGAGGCATGAAGCCTGGTCGGTGCCGCTGTAGAAGTAATCTCCTCCTCTCTTTCCACTGAGAAAGCGATGGGGGTGATTCGTGTCGTTCAAAAAATCTGTTACTTAATGATCTCTCCGCCACTGCTACTGTTACTGTTACTGAAACTGTTAGTGTTGCTGGCACCGCCGATGGTTCCCGCTGCTTCGACACTATGATGCTATGCGACGACACCATGCGGTCGTCAAAGAGAGAGTGTGGATATAATCGTGGATTGTTCGATTCGCTGGGATAATGAGATCTCAGGTGATGTTTGGTGATGGAAGAACAACATCTACGCGTCTAGTTACTTCACATTACAAGGCTCACAAACGCTCAACAACCACAGACTATGGCGTCAGTTCGCACGGACACCACCTCCGCATACGAAAGGGATATTTACTTAGACAACGCGGACGTGATGGACGATTGCTGCAACTTGCGCTTCTTCGACGAGGACTGTGACGCGGTGGAGGCAGACGACGACAGTTGCTGCATTCGGCGCAGCGCATCGGCGTTGTATGAGAACGATGCCCCACTGGGCGCCGCGGTGGGTGTCATGGTGGACGTAGACGCCGCTCGTTTGGGCCGCGAGGCGAGGTTTAAGAAGGACGGATTTGCACTGTCACACACCTCGCACTTGGCACGTGGCTGGGCGTTGACGTAGGTGCAGACAGCACAGGCCCATGGTCCACCACCATTGTCGCTGCTATGGGAACCCGCCGGAGTAGTCGCCTGAGACTGCGACAAGGCCTGCGACGAAGATGCTTCCGCGGACGATACACCTCGACGCCGCCGTTGGGATGCCGGTGACTGG
Source organism: Poteriospumella lacustris (assembly GCA_008000375.1). Classification (NCBI taxonomy): domain Eukaryota; class Chrysophyceae; order Chromulinales; family Dinobryaceae; genus Poteriospumella; species Poteriospumella lacustris. Next base: position 122,083 of record SMOI01000014.1, read on the forward strand.
GCGCCTGAGGGCAACGAGGCCACACCGGGTGATGCAACGGGGGCGTCTTCGACGCGAGGGGCCTTTCGACGTGGTTGACTGGGCGACATATCTTCGTCGTCGCCTTCACCGCTATCATCAAGGAGCATGACACTGCTGATGCTACCGGCGTCGTGATCCGCCGCGTCACGTCGCTGTGGGAGCAATTCGGCATCCAGCTGCGTCTTTTCCGCCGATGAAACAACCGCCACCGGCCGACGCGATAACGCCGATGCGATGGTGGCTCTGGTATTCGACGGTAGACGAGAAGGCGAGAACAGCTCACGATGCGGTGGGACAGCCACGGCGGCGGCGGCGGCAGTGGCAGTGGCAGTGGCAGTGGAGAGTTTGACAGGAGACGCTTCAGGCAGTTGTGTCATGTCGATCATTTCGACGTCGTCGAGGGCAGTCGGTGCGACATCTGCCGTCGAGGGTACTGCTGCTGCTGCGGGAGCATTCGATCCGACAACGACGACGGTAGAGCGACGGCCCAGCACCGCGCTGTTGCTGCTACTCGATGTGGCGACTCTTGTCGTTGACGGCGGCGGCGTCGGTGTACCGTCGTCGGTTAACAAGAAATCGTCGCTGCCGGTGGTGTCTTGGGAGTCCGCCGTGAGGAACAGTCGTTCTTCTTCCTCCAGCGAGGTCCGCACCGTTTCGTCGGGACTTGCCGTGAAGAGCAAGGCACTTTCTCGTGAGGAGGAAGAGGAGGAGGAAGAGGAGGAAGATGGTGCGACGGCAGCCGATGACGAGGCGTTGGGGCTGGGCCGTTTCGCGGATTGTGACCGTCGCGACCGCTGCGACGACGCGGTGAGACCATCGTCTTCCGGTGGCGTGGACGATGACGTCGCGGTCTTGGTCATTGCTTCGTCTTGTGGGCCGCTCTTGGTTGATTGACGCCTGCCACTCCGTCGCACGGGCTCCTGTGACTCGCTAGCGTCGACTGTTTCAGCTCGTACGGCGCTCTGCGACACCATCGACGACGGTACCACAGGAGCGCCACGGTAACGGTAGACTTCGAAGGAGTCCGGAATGCCAAATTGTCCCGTTTTCGTCACCAAATGAAAGAAAAATGGTCGTTGTAGCTTCTTACTGAAGACAATTTGCCAGTCCTGACGCACAGCGAGTGGCACCTGGTCCAACCACGTCCAGTCGTCTGCGTTCGACGTGCTTTGCGTTCGTGGACCTGCTTCATCTTCAAGCATACGAGATGCTAGACGAGAAGCTTCTGTCTCCTGCATCATGGGCGCTTCAGCTGCTGCTTCTTCTTCTGTCGCTTCGACGTCCATTGCCTCCTGAGTCGCAGCCGTTGTCTTCTTCTTCGCCTTCTTCGCGAGCTACTCACCACAGCAGAACAAGTCAACATTGGTTCAGCGGTCGGGCTCCTAGGTAATGGGGAGAAATGCATATGGATGCGCATACCTGAGCGAGTTTCTTGAAATTGCTGGCGATTTCGACGGTTTCTTGTCCATTTTTGAGCTTCTCGACACTGCCGATGGTCTTGTATGCCTTCAGTTGCTCCTTTTCCATGACGAGGCTTTGCACGTTGATCTTCTCAATGACTTGGTCGAGCGTCAGGGGATTAATGGCTCCGAGTTGGGCGTTGTGTAAGTGCACGAGGTCTTTCAAGCGACGCTCGAGCGCGTCCTTGTCGCCCTCGAGACGCAGCTTGACGCGGGAGTCCTTCGTCGCTTGTTCGATGATTTTCTTGACTTTGTCCTTGGAGAGGCCATGTAGATTGAATTGAGACAGGCGGCCGGTGATTTCTTTGCCAGCTCCCGTCATGGTTCGTTTGCCTGCCTCTGATGCGGCCGCGGTAGAGTTGCTGACGACGATGCCCGATTTAGTGTTGACCAGCGCATCAGCCAGATCCTTTCGTAAGCCACGGAAATGTTCTACGACAATGGCTAGCGTCGTATTCTTTCGTAGATCAAAGGTATCAGCCTTCGCACGACAAATAGGGCAAGCATTCGCCGTCGCACGGTTTATCATCGGATCGCAATGCCTTCGGATGCATAATGCACAGAACGAATGACCGCAAAGAAGCACTTCGGGATTGAGAAACAACTCTTGGCAGATTGGACAAAGAAGCTGCTCTTGGAACTCCTCCAATGGTGACCCCAATGGATGTTGCGATGGGAAATCAATCGGTTCCCGAGATGCTGCATTGCCATTGTCGCTCTTCATTGCTGCAGCTGCTACTCTTTCCAGTCGATATCCACCCCCTTTCACAATGCAGCAGCAGTTGAACACTGTAGTGCATGAGCTTCCTTCGTCTGTGTTTCATCGGTCATTGCGCCACTTGTCGATATTTTCATCCACTTCGACGACGCTCGCTGTTGTGGCTGACAATTGAAATTCAAGTGACAGGACCCCCCTCTACGCAGAACCTCAGTCAGTTTTGGGGGTTTGGGTCAGTTTCACTGGCGAGAGGCGAGATCGACGATGGTCTCGCAGCCAAAGATTCACGCACAGGTCACGCACAGGTCATATTGCATGGGTACCTAATGTAGTGCTGTACAGTCATTGAGGAGAATGTTGACGGGAAGTTAAAGGTTCGTTGCTGTGAAGCGACCTATCGATGGATCGCCCTACTTACAACGTAGCTGTCGAAGATCCTATGTACATTGGGCCTCCCTCTCTCTCTCTCGGAGGCCTACAGCACCGTGTCGAGGAGCAACTGGGGGTTGTTCTTGTACTCATGGTACTGCGGAAAGACTTCGTGTGTCTTCAAGTGCACCTTGTAGGTGTAATTGCGAGAGAACACTTGATTGCAGCCCGGGTAGTGGCAGCGATGGGTCTCCTTGAAGGCATCCACCGGACGGACCGCACGGTTCAATTCCACGTAATCCTTCGTAGGCCGCTTGGGAGAGTCGACTGTCCGCTGTGGGTGTGACGGCTGTGTACGTTGGCCCGCACTGTGACTGCCCCGAACCGACGTCAGAACAGGCAACACGCGTGTGGAGGCTTTTCCTTTCGACGGTGTCTTCGAATCACCGCGAACTTTGGGACTCATGGGATCCGTCACCGTCGTCGTATCCTTTGGCCCGCCCGACTCGGCCGTTTCTCGGTCGGTAGAGTACGTTGAGGACATCATCGCTCGGAGACCGTCGTGATCCTGCGAGGACTGCCAGAGCACCTGGCTGCTATTCAAGAGACTCTTTCCCGACAACGGCTTGGGGGAGGACGCTAGGCCGGCCATACTGCTCGCCACACTGCTGCCGTCTTCGTCGACGGGAATCACATACCCTGGCAGCGACAAATACGACTGCGGCACAGGACCACTGCGGGTTAAACCGTGCGCCTTGGACGGCGACCCCACCACCGCGGGCAATCCTCGAGGATCACCGCTCGTACCGGTCATCGACGCTTGGTGTAGCACCTGCGAGCCGTCGCTCAGATCGTCCATATCGCCCGTCGTCGACGATGCAGTCGCAGCTGCAGTTCTTGTCGCATGCGTCGCCGCCGTATCCGGTACGAACAAACTCGACGCTTGGTGAAGGTCGTCTTCCAGCGCCGCTTGTGACGTTACCCGTTCGAACTGCACCAGCGAACGCGACATCGCCGCCTTGGCTGCATCCTGATGACGCAGTTTCTTCTTTGTGGCGGCGGCGGTGGCGGTGGCGGCGGCTGTACCTCCCGTTCTCCCCCGCGGAGGCACGAGAATAGGTGGCCTACCAAACGGATCCAACGGTGTTCGCTGGAATCGCGTGTCGTAGAACAACGGTACCGCAAAATCCGCGCCCGTCCCCGACGTGGAAAACGTGCGTACCAACGATGCACCCGTCTGCTGTTGCTGTTGCTGCTGCTGCTTCTTTGCGACATCGTTCGCATGGGACTTCGTGGAGGTGGGCAAGACCTTGGCACGCACCTGTCGCCCCACCACGATGGTGATCAACACTTCCAATTGATACAGCAACGCCGGGGGCAACTGCAGATCATGTAAATTCACCCGCAACAGATCTTGCACCGTCAATACCGCCCGGTTCTTCAGATACAACGTAAACGGCGTCGTCAGAATCACGGCGGAACGGAAGCGGGCCCGGACAAAGTCTTCTCGGTCTGGTTCGTTGTCCAATGTGTACAATTCCATCGCGTACGCCTTGAAGGCTTCATTGCCCATGTCTGCGACCGTCTTGAGGATATGGGGGTTGCGGGCCTCAAACGGTAGTTGTTCCGTCGTGGGATGATGATGCATATGCGGTACGATGAGGAACGCCGCTTGGACAAAGAAATCGTCGATGGGCGCGGTCAGTTTACACCAATCGGCGTCGGGTGTCTCGAGAATCGACTGGAGCAAAGCTTTCGCTTGGCTTTGGGCCGCGGTTTCCTTGGCCACTTCCGCGCTTTGCTTCGCGAGAATGGCGTTGCGCTCTGCCAATTGCGCCATGGTACCGTCGATGTCTTCCATCCGATCCAAGTTCGCACGGAAGGGCTGTTGCTGTTGCTGTTGCTGCTGCAGCAGTGACTGTGGGTTCTCTTGGAATTGAACGTGACGAGACGTCTCCGATGGCCCGCCGTCTGGATCGTCCAGCCCGTGGAGGTCGCCGTTTCGACGGGAGGGCGTCGCACCGCCACCGTCCGCGGTGGCATCTGCCGGTGCGCGACCTGCAGGTGACCCCGAACGCGACCGTGACCGTGACCGTGATCGATCTCGTGAGCTTCCTCTCCCAGTCGTTGCCGACAAGGCACCATCGGGTATCGATGGCGCCGTATGATTGCCCCACGCGGCACTGCCCATGTGCTTCAAATCCAAACACAAATCGATGGTCTTGTTTCGTAGAATACGCGGCGTCTGCACGTTCACCATACACATCATAAACTTCGACACGGGCAGCACGTCGCGCAATCCATGCAAGCCCTTGATGCGCAATTGATTGATGAACGGCTGTGCCCATTTCTTGCACTCGTTTTCGTACCGAATCTTCGCCAAGCCCAACGGCAACGACAAATACACGCGGTAGGCGTAATTCGGATCCAAATTCTTCGCCTGTGGAAACTGCGCCATGAACCGTTGACGATGACGTTGACGTTGGTGGTATTGACGTTCAAAATCAGCCTCTTGCGCCTGGGTCGTATCCATTTCATCGTAATCGTCGCCATCGCCGGCGTCGTGGTCGTGGTTCCCGTCGGAATCGAATTGGGTATCTTCCAGCGTCAACGCATTCGCTTCCTCAATCCACCCACCGCTGACGAGCCGTTTCTTTTCTTTGTCAAAGCGTTTCCGACGACGGATCCGACGTTGTTCGGCTTTCCATTGCTCTTGTTGCTGCTGGGCGAGCGACTCGGTGGCGCCACGAAAGAAATCGGGCACAAAGCAACGTAACGCCGCGGCATGCATCAATCGCTCTACACTGTCTGCCAGCCCCAGCGGAACATCCAACAGCAACGTGTTACCCGGTTGCACTTCTTGTGCCCGTGGAGCACCACCGCGACGACTCCCGCCGCCCTCGTTGTCGTCGTCATCCGTCGCATCACCACCGTCACCACCGGTACCATGCTGCGCCGCTTGTTGTTGTCCTTGTTCGGACAGCCAATCTTTGGCGTTCGCAGAGACTTTGCCCACTTGTTGGGCGACTTTCCCGTCCAACGTCGTTTTCTTCTTTTTCACGGGCCCTGCCACACCCGCCGCAGTGGCAGCACCAGCGGCAGCGCCAGCGGCGGCTCGACGTGGTTTGACTTGACTTTCTGGACCATAGACAGCGATGATATCTTGCGCCAATTTACGAGAATGGAAGGATGTTTGCATGATTTTGTTCAGTTGGGAGGCCACTTCCACTTTCACCGTCGTCTGAAGGGCCTTCCGCAACAACGGACCCGGCATCCGCGACGGGTTCTGCGAGTAATGGGTATCTTCGGTGTAATTCATCGCCGCGGCAACTTCTTCCTCACTGATAGTGCCCTTCTTGGTGGCAGTCTTTTTCTTAGTGTTGGTGGATTGCGTTGTTGTGGAGGCTTTCTTCGTGTCGGTTGGTGTCACCGTTGCTGTTGTGGTCGTGGGAGCAGCAGAGGCAGCGAAATTGGTCAATTTCGCTTGTTCCTGGCTACCGCTGGGCTTCGACAGATCCTTGTGGTCATCAATCAATGATCCGATCACTGTATTGCTTTTCTTGACGTTTTGCAACGCCGCCGGAAAACGATCCCAGGCGGAATTGAATTCGGCTTGTCGATGGGCGACGACTTTCTCGACGAACTTCGAGGCCCAATTGTCCTCCCGAGCTTCCGTGTCTTTCAATTCCTTTTTCGCTCGCTCTAATTCTTCATTGATGTCTTCCAAGAAACCCCAGACATCGCCATTCTTCATGAATTTCTCCGCGATGCGCAGGACATCTTTCGACAGTTCTTTGCGGATGCGCATGGACCGTACCACGGTTTTCCGGGCGATGTAGCCACGTGCCACTTTCTGGAGGATCAAAATGGACCATTTCTGAATTTCTTTCAAGTTTTCTTCTTTCGCGCGTTGCAGCTCTTGACGGTGCCGAATTCTCTCAAGAAAGCCGCGTACGGTGGCTTGAATGGCGATGGTCGCATATTCACGTAGAACGAGGAGCAGAACATCGCTAGTCTTCGTCGTGGTTGACGCCTGTATGCACAAGGAATACAATGGATAATGTGCGGTGTTTCTTGGAGGGGGACAGCAAGCGAGCAAATGCGCGGCGGCTCACCTGTAGTATATCTGATCGCGCCGCATCGGTGATCCGCCAGCACCGGAAAAAGAGATTCACTAGCGTCTTCTGCAACTCAGTATTCTATAATACAACTCGTTCAGTTTCTATGGCATTCAACGCAGCGATTTTCGCACGATCATACCCAGTCGGTAACAATTCCTCGCACCGGTTCAATGTCATCGTTCCACCGTCGCACGGCTTGCAGCGCTCTTCGCAGCCGAACACGGCCCGCTCGCGATTTGGATGCTAATACATAGAATAATTCCAAAGCTTGAGTCTTCGTTGAGAAATTAGCGATGCGGTTGTCGTCTTCATTTAACACGGCGACCAGCAACCGATCGACAGTTCGTCCTCCCAGAAAAAGACTGCCATCTGTTCTAGCGTACTCCAAAAATGGATTGAGATCCAGCGGAAGAGAGTTGAAGGCAGCATCTAGCTCATTGTAAATAAAGGATTCATCCCTAGGCTCGACTCCAATCTCGAATGGACGGATATTCGAGTTGATCCAGGAGACTTTCTCACTGACAGAATTCATGATGATCAGGCTACTTTTTCTTTTCGTGCGCTTCCAGAAAATTCACTCACAGTAGGCCATTTTCAATTCACAGGACTTGGAACAACATGGATTGGATGCACTGTAGATTGCCTTCATTCTGAACGTAATAATTCATGTTGGGATTGTTGACTTGTTGATCCGAGTTGTTGACCCGCAGCGGCTGTTGAAAGCGTAACGACCGAAAAGGCGTTTCAAAGTTTGCATACTCTCTCATCAAAGAGACGAAGAAGAATGGTAGTTGTTGCGATCGATTTACCATTACCAGCTAAAGGAATGAGAGGAAAACAACGAATGGAACGAGAGTTTCATAAAGCGAAGCAAAAGCACAAACTAAGAAAGCAAAACAGATGGTACGCTAGTTTTCTAGCGAACATGCGCCAGCCAAAAAAAAAAAAAAAATGCGAAGGAGCCAACCAGCGATAAGTGATAACTGCAGCATTATAGCAGCCAGTCATTCGATGTGAGGTAGGGGGGGGGGGAAGAAGACACAAGAAGCAAGCACCTATGACCGTGACGATAATGCGTTGACGAGGAAGAGAAGAGAGGAAAACTGCAAGGAAATGTAGGAGCGAGGCACAAGCAACGAAGTCAAAAAAGGAGACAGGGATGGATGGCATGTATACATCAAGAACATGCTAAGAAGTCATGGATACAACACCATGGTCTGAGGCCTATTCGCCTTCTTCCGTGATAGTGGCGGGGATCTCGACTTGAGCGTGAGGATGCGGCGCTTTGTCCTTGTGCTCGTCCTCATCCGCGTCAGGCCCTGAGAAAGTGAAGGCCGACGTAGACGACATCTTCTTCGCCATTAGAGCTGCACGATCGATCGTCCGCTCTAATGTGGCCGCCTTTTGACGATCGCGTTGTTCTTGCGATGAGGCGACAGGGCGCGAGTCCAACGGAGCAGTCGTTGTTGGTGATGACGGCGATCCTACAGGGCCAACGACGAGTCTAGATCGAAGCATTTCGTGAATATGCGATACTTTTCCATTGAGAGAGGCAATTTCCAGCCGCAATAACTCGATGGTCGAGGCCAATTCCGCCATTTCCGTTTGATCACTGGCGACACTCTGATTGGATCCTGGCGCAGCAGCTGAAGGATTGTTGGACAGACGGGGAGTGCCACCATTGTTTGAAGGAGTAATGGGTCGTAGTTGTACCGAAGCACGATCCGCAATGATTTTCTGACTCACGCCACGCTGCAGCGCGGCTGCATTGTTGGCAGCAACGACCTTGGCGGGTACAAACACTCGCGAGAACACGCCAATGAGCCCGTTCAACAAAATCAAGGCAGCGACCACCACATACAGCAACAACAGAAATGCATACCCACGCGCACCGGAGTTCATGATGCCTTGTAGATAATCAAAGCCGTTGGTGTCGAGAAAACCCAATCGAAGGATCGTGATAAAACAATTGTTCAGGGTCGTACAATCGTTGCCGTATTTCGATCCTTCGATAAGCAAATCACTCTTTTCCACCCAGAAGATCACCGCAAACAAATACGAAATAAAGAAAAATATTGCCACAATCACGAGGCCACCCAAGGAATTCCCGCTGAAGAGCTCCCGGCCGATACGTTCCAAATACACGATCGCCCATGAAATGGCTTGTCGAACACCGAACAACTGCCGAACGTCCATATTGATAAGAACTTCGCCTCCTCCATACAAATGAAAATAAGAAAAGAACCGGAACAAACGCAAGCATCGCAAAGCCGCTAGTCCTGGGCGAACAAACAACGTTGCCCATCCAAATGCCAGACAAGCCGCTTCAAATACAACGTCTGGTCCCAGCAAGGATACCACCAATAAAGGTCGCTTCACTTCCCCAATATCGTCCTCCGCGACTAAATGTCGGGCTTCTGTCAGTAAGACCAGGAGAAATAAGCCCGACGCAGCTGCCAAAAAGGCGATTTGCAAATCAAACACCACACCATCAGCACCAAAGCCAACCAAAATACTTTCACCTAAGGAAATTAGGAATGCAATAATCAAGAGAAAATTGTAGTATTTCGATCGGTGCAAACGAGAAAAAGCCGCTTCAGATATTAATTGGAGCGGTGTCGATTCCGGAATGGTTCTGGGCGATTCGGGCTTTGTGGGGATACGAATATGAAGATCGTGACGCATCATCGTTTACGATATTCAAAGATTCAAAGGATAAATGATAAAATCCGCATCAAATGTGTCCGTGTCGTCTACTCCGACGTATGGATACTGTCAATCTCCAGTTGAATCGTCTTCTTTTCAGCTTCAGGCCTCAGTCAGAGCTTTAATCGGGAGCGGTGAAACTGAAACTGCCAACACCTGTTCGCGGTGAGATGGATGGTCTGTTTGGGTGTATTTCACCTCCTATTTGTTGTTTACCACGCACCAAAGCTCGAAGTCGGGAAGGTATTTAGATCCTTCCGATCTCATAAATATATATACTTTCATCCATCGATTGGATCGGCGTATCTGTAGACTTTGTTAGACGTACAGCTGTACATAGTGACGTCGGGCTATTACCACGTCCCAAGGTCACCTGTCGAACAGAAAATGGAGATTATGGTGTTGTGCTCGTCTAAAGCTGTGAAGTGAAGGGTTTATTTGCGTTTGTTATACATATGATGGTGTCTATACAATTAATACTTAATGGCAGGGTTAGCCTATGTGTGTAGATCCCTACAGAATCTGCTTGCTGTTCAAGTGATGCTTGCGAGCATTCTGTGAAAAGGTACTTTGGCGCTGTACAACAAACAAAGTCATTCGCACACCGGGTCAGTCACAATTCTCTACAGCATAAAGACCTACATGTCACGCGAGTTCAGCACTTACATTTAGCTTCTTGGGCGAAGGCGATTCGAGGTTCTCCAGCACCGACGCGGTGCGCTTTTGTGGTGTCTGGCCGGTCTTATTCACGGCGAAGGGATTCAACGGCTTGGCTGCGGTGTCCGCTTTCTTCACCTCGACTACATCTTGGGAGTAGGTATCCGGCGAAACAACCTTCTTCAAGGCCTCCGTCGCGGAAGACGATGGGGCAGGTTGTTTGTACTGTTGCTTCAAGCTCGCTTTTCGACTCAAAACACCACCCGTGGGCGAATCTTGCTCGGGGACGTCTTGGTAGCTGTCATACCCCAATGAGCCATGCACGGTACCATACTGTGATTGCGAGGCATCGTATCCGGCAACACTGCCAACCGCAGCCTGTTGAACTTGCTGCTGATACAATTCCAACGCTTGGCGATGCTGCAACATGCCATCCAAGGCTTCCGCAACTTGTGCACGACCAAAATGATTGGCGACCTTGATACCCGCCATCAATGACTTGGTCGTCTTCAATCGCAGTCCCAAGGACAGCGCCAAGGCAATTTGCTGGGTCGAACATGCGTCTTGGAATGCAGCCAACACCAGCTTGTCGCTCGCCAATTGTTGAGTTTCCAGTGTCGCTTCCAGGGTTTGCAGTTCTTCCATACGCTCGGGCTTGCCCATCACTTCACTGATTTCGTGCGACAAGTGATCCGTCTTCATCTTTTCCCACAGCAGACCATGCATCTTTTCTTTGGCGGCTTCATTGAAATCGGTTCCATCTTTGTTGGTGGCAATCGCAATGCGCAAGCCCTTCGTGGACACCACTGGCTGCGGGTAGATCGCGGGTTTGCTCTCCCCGTTCAACTGGACATACACCAACTTGCCATTTCTCACCATGATAGGCCAGTAGCGGTGATCAATCGTCTTACGCACATGCATGATGTTGAAAACCGGTGTCCATTGGAAGCCCGCCGAATGCATCAAGCTGGACATGATGCCATGGGAATCCAAGGCCACCACCGCCGAGTTATCGACATCAAAGCCGACCCACTCCAGTGTAGCCTTACGCGACAACGGAACAGGAATACTGCGTAACATCTGCTGCAGGGAGCAGCCTTGTCTCCAATCGATACGGAATAGATGCAAGGCCATGTTGAAACTGCCATCGAAGGGTACACCCGCATGGAAGATTACCGCCAACGTCTCATTCAAGGCGACCATGCTAACGACCGGTCCAGGAAGACTCATCACTGCCACTTCCAACCCGGTAGAAGAGTAAATTCGCAACCATCGCCGAGATGTCGCCGCGGCAACGAATCCATCACCCACCGCCAAGGCTTGCACCTCTTCGCCTTCGGATAAGACGACGTTGAAGTTCTCATTCACTCCTTCCAAATGGTGGGAACCTGAGAAAGCGTGATAGAACAACGTCGATCCCTTGTGATTTCTCAATGGATTTGGATGCTCCAAGTCCAAGAGTGGGTCACGGAACTCATCCTTTGGAGGCTCATCTGCCGCCGTGGCGAAGGCAGCACCATGATAGCCCAAGGCGCCCATACTGAATCCGTGACGATCAGGAAAAGCCTCGTTGCGGTTACCCCGGCTAGCATCGGTGAAGCGGATTTCCACACGATTTTCCAAGGCCTCCTCACGAAGAGTGATATTGCCAACCGAATTCCACACCAAATAGCGACGGTTCTTCTCGTCCGGGCGGGTACACGATGGTTGGAACGCCGGCTGAAGACTTGCTGCCACAGCCGAGGCCAACGCCCCAGATTCCTCCAGGGCTTTCGCGATATCCAAAATATCACCCGAAAACTTCTTACGAGGTGCGACCTTGTCGACAATCATTGAATCGTCGTCGAAATCGTCGTCGTTGTCGAGATCATCATCTTCCCGAAGCATTTCTTGGCGTAATTCCTTCGCGCTGGTTTCAGCGGCCTCTTCCGCGAACAAATCTTTCACCGCTTTAGGAGCTTCATTGGCAGAGAACAAGGACACACGCTTCGTCGTCGCCGCAGGTGCGACAACCGGTGTAGGTTCAAGGAGGAAACCATCGTCATCGTCGTCGTCCTTCGCATCTGCTGCCTTCTGTAGTCGCTTACGTTTGTCTTTGCCGCCAACTTCCTGGAACTCTTCATCATCAGAGTTCACATCAACCGCGGAAGCCTTCAAAGGTGTCGATGATGACGCGGGCACAGTTGCTGCGGCAGCACCCGCAGCATTCTCCAGCGCCATCAACGCATCGTCGGAAATGTCCATCGCTTCCGACGCGTCCAAACCCGCAGATGCAACGACCGCAGGGGTAGCTGGGTGTCCCTCTGAGGAAGGAACAACATCGTCGAGCTTAGAAAAGGTGTTGTGCAACAACACCAAGTAGTTATCCGTCGCAAGGCGACCCCACTGCAAGTCGCGCAGATGCGCCTCACTGTTGAAGCTCTTAATCGGGACCGACTTCGAAGGATCACTGCTGTCCACCTTCCAAACCACCACATGACCTTGGACATCAGCTGAGACGATAAAAGCGCCGTTGGGGGATACACGAACAATATTCACATCGGATTCGTGATGTGATAAAGCTGAGGATCGGTCGCCGACCAAAGGGGACTCCTTCCAGGATGTACCTCCCAGACGGCTCAACACATTAATGGCACCGGACTTTCCAGGTACCAATAAATACGGCTGACCAGCAGAGGTAACCCAGGACATAGAAAAGCCACACGAACTTGCACCTCTGGCTACCTCCTTCGAGACCAAACCCTTGAACTGACCACTCTCTGTTTCATGCTTCATTGTCGTGGGGTTCACATCGTGGACCACCAAATGACCATCAAGATCCATGATCGCTACATGAGCATTGTTGGCACTGACACTTACTGCACGCACGCCAACGTTGTGAGTATCGATGGTATCCACCTTTTCCGATGTGCGCGTGGAGAAGACGTTCACATTCGGATCCTCAGAGCTCACAATACTGTACCGCGAAGGCATTAAATGAATATCAAGATGCTCAGGATGTCATAAATATTTCTTACATGAAGCTGGAGTCACTGGAGAAGGACACATCTCGTACGGGTAACGCGGTGCGGCACAAATTGGAGCCCGCCTCATAGATATTCGGAAAACGGCGAAGAGTTACTCCACTGTCACCACCAAAAGCTGCAAATTGGTTGTCCGCGGAGACCATAATGTGAGATAGTTGAAAATCCACATTTAAATCCACAGTTTCTTTGTCATTGATCGAAAAATCGATCTTGTGCAAATAGTTGTCGCTATCTCCATAACACCATTGCTGGTTGGAGGCATCCCAAAACAGCGAAAAAGGATAAGACGCACCCAACTGATCCATGGTCGCTACAATGCAGCAAATGAGCTTTATCTCGAATAAGTGGAATGCCAACCTCCTCGTTGTCCTTTGTTCGGTCGCGTATTTTATCAACAACAGGGCAAGCAGAGAAGCAGAGTGCGCCAGCACAATCCGAATCATCAATCCGTGTTCAAATTTGAACGACTCCCAAACTCCCAAAACTCTGCGAACTCTGGGAAGAACTGAGTGTTTGGGTGTTTGGGACTCTGGGAGTAAAATAGAGGAAGTTGCTGTGCATGTACACTCGGGCGTAACAACTCGGAGGTGAGAGGTGAGGGGGAAATGTAGAGGCGCTGATCAGGATGCATTTGAAGTTTGCCAATGTATGCACTACACATGTAGCAGTGGATCGTTTGTATTCTGCGGTCGGCCCTTCCTGAAAAAAGTTCAACAATGCCTATCGATGCAACTCGACACTACATCAATACCAGTGTATCTCCAGTAAATTCTCTCTGCACACACTTCGTCTGCGAGAATAGCTTTAGATAGCTTCGCCGACATGGTGTTTGTCTGCTGCACTCATCTCTTCCACATGCTTCTCTCAACCACCAACGCAAACTCAACATGGAAGAGCTATTTACAAGCAGCGGTGGATCAGTTACCGTCTTATCACCAAGAGAATTACTACAACAGACTGCATTTACAGTGTACTCCTCGACATAGGGTTTCATCAATGCCCCAAGCGACAAGACAGAAGCCATCTGTCTGTCATCCGATTCGTTCAGATTCTCCTTTGCACATCATATCCAATTTTGTCAACAGCACATGACATATTTATCGCTGCATGCGATACACACGATTGGGCTGCAGTATACTGTACCATTTTATGGACCAGTCACGAGGACTAAGCATCCAACGCGGCATCGCTGCAGAAGTGACCTCCCCACGCACATCGGTAGCCTCCCTCCACCTTCAGCCATTCGAACCCCATGCAACAAAGACCCATCTTCTTCAGCTTCTCCTGCTTGCGTTGCTCCTCCGCGGTCTTCTCTTCTTCCATTTGCCGAAGAATCGCTCGCACCTTCACCAACAACCCCGGCAGCTGTTTCTGCAACGCCAACGTCACCTGTGCCAACGACACGCCACTGTCGCTGCCGCCGTTCTTCGACCACACGAGATCCAGCACTTGGGATGGCAGCGACCCGGAGGACAGGAAGCTGTTCATCTGTTGAATTGTGTAACCTAGTTCAGCGCACGCTTCCTCAAGCAGCGCGACGAGGTGGTCTAGGTTCGATGCATCGCCGGAGGATTGGCCGGCGGGAAGGTCATCCGGATCCAACGCCTTGTACTTGAACTGTGTCTTCTTACGTCGCTTGGCGGCTGGCTGCAGATCGGCGTCTGTCTCGGAATGTAGTCGCGGTTGTGAAGAGGAGGAGAGTGTCTGCGAGGGTGAGTCACCTGACATGTTGCGCGCGTCATGCATCTCCACATCCATGTCTGGATCTCGCTCCTCGACGGCTGCGGTCACGTCTGATGGTGGCGCAGGAACTGAATACTCAGGGACAGCTGATACTGATCTGTTGGTGTTTCGGTTCGGCTGATCGGACGCTGCACCGTTCGCATGACCAATTGGTGCCAGTGTGTCGGCTTGAGCCGGATCGGCCTGCTGGAAGCCTGCGCTTCCACTGGGATCGGCGTAGTTGCGTCGCATCAGCCCAGACACGTCCATGGCGCGGTGACCAAGGTTGGCAGCGATCGCCCGACGAGACTTGAGCAACGGCCCCACCGCCAACTGCACATCGCTCACCGTGTACGGCGGCAGCGTCTCACCAGCGCCAGGCAGCACGTTCATCGAGGCCTTCGACGAGGAAGCCAATTGACCGGTTCGTGCCTCCGTCGCCAGTCGCTCCGCCCGGTGACTGTACAGCTGCGGCAACACGCTCTCGTACACATCTCGCGCCGACGCCCACGATGGCAGCGACTCCAACTCCAAGAAGCACTGGTACACCGCCTCGATGGCATCGGCGGTCAGTGTCTTGTTGTCCCGATGTACCCCCGCCACCGTCGCATCGCGAGCTTGCGCAGCCGTCCAGGACGGAAACGAGATGCGATGTTTGTCGAACCGCGAGCTCAACCCCGCGTTCACTGTGAACAACATGTCCAAGTCCTTCTCATAGCCCGCCAGAATGATCACCAGGTTGCCCTTGAACTCCGGCTTCGTGATGTTGTCCAGCAAGGTCTGCACCGCATCCGAGGCGAACGACCCCGCCGACGGTACCAACGAATACGCCTCGTCGATGAACAAGATGCCACCGCGGGCCTCTTCCATCTTCGCCGTCACCAGCTGCGCCGTCTGGCCGACGTACTGACCCATCATCGTCTTCGCCGTCGTCTCTACCACGCGATCGGTCGGGAGCAGCTCCAAGTGATAGAACAACTGACCGAACTTCCGCGCGGCGGTGGTTTTGCCGGTACCGGGTGGGCCTGTGAAGATCATGTGCGCGTCGGCGACGATCTCGCCTGGAGCCTTGCCCTCGCGCTTCTTCTCGAGCATCGTCGCCTCCAGCCGGTGGATGTAGGCCAAGATGTGGTCCATGTTCTGCATCGTCGCGAAGCCCTCTTTCGCCTTCGCCACCGACGTCTCCTCCGTGACGAAGTC
>SMOI01000014.1:167993-192783 GCA_008000375.1 Poteriospumella lacustris
GCTCAGCAGTATGCTCCATCGAAGGAACAGCCGTTACAGCCGCCGTTGGCTCCACAGTAGGCATCGCACTGTCAGAAGCAGCTGTTGGCGCAAGCGTTGGTTCCCTAGTCGGCTCAGCAGTGGTTTCACTTGGAGAAGCAGTGGGGACACTTGAGTGAACCAAAGTCGGCTCCAAAGTTGGCTTCGTCGAAGGCTCTACGGTTGGTTGCAACGTCGGAATACTGGTCTCTTGCGAAACAGAGGGGGCGAATGTTGGAGCATGGGAAGGTCTTTCCGTCAGAGTTGGTGAGGCAGTTGGAATGATCGATGGGACAGAAGACAACTCTTGAGTTGGTTGCTGTGTCGGAACTATCGTTGGCTGATTACTATCAAGCTCCAACAGATTGTGGAAGCTCTCAGGCTTAACATCGTGATAAATCAGCTGGATGTCCTCCAACACAAACGACTGACTTCCCGAAGCAGAAGCCCTCACAGAAGTGACCAGTCCCACAAAGACGCAAAGAACAAGTCTCACAAATGACATTTTTGCCGCAGAGGATACATAGACTTTGAGGCTATGTGTGGTTTCGAATCTGAAATGGTCACTTCTCACAGCTAATCTTTTTGACTTGCAGGAGCGGCGAGGAAAAACAACGAAGATGGTCGGGAGGCCGGAGCTGGGAATCCACTCGTGGTGCCTTTGAGGTAGTACTTAGAATAGACTTTCTATAAATAATATAGAAGAGCATTCTTTGTAAATTTGTACTCGTATATCTGGGTATTCTTTTGGGGACAGATGGGTATTTTGTGTGCATTGGGTCACGATGATGATGATTGCGATGATGACAACGACAAAAATCTTTGTCGCAGGACTATTGAAGGTGCTCGGCTGTTCCGCTGTTCCTGTGCCTCAGCTTGTGGACTCAGAAACGATTGAAGAACCAGTTAGTAATTTATTGTCCCTGGAAGTGTACTTTTCTTCTTCGACTGAAGGGATCCCCTTGAAAGAACGAGGAAGTCATGACAGAGGACCTTGAAGTGCAGAAGGATGCCGTTGAAACTCCTACCCGACCAACATCTTCTTCAGATCCTGTACCAATTACACAATCCCCTCACGTTTCTCTGATTAAGTCTATTTGTGATCAAGAAACAGAGAGGTTGAGATTTATTTCGTGTCTGGGAACATTTTTGGAAGATTTCACTGATGTTGAGAACTCGACCGCGAAATCATTCGGAAGAACGATCTCGAGTTTTTCTTTGGGAAAGACCGACAGTCTTGCGTCGTTCGGAGCTATTTTGGAAGAGTTGGGCAGATTCGCGTCACAGGGAAGCGGCAAGAACCACGCCACCATTGCCTCCAACATTTCGTCGCACGTTTGCAAGACATTTCCTGAATACTCCAAAATCAATAGGAAGAAAGTTCAGGCCGTGTTTCAGCGCATCGCCGCTATTCAGGATGATCTTAAGAAGGCCAAGGTGGTTCAAATGAAAAATGAGGAGAATTACGTCAAGCTTGTGAAGGAAGCAGAGACCTTCGTGCGCTTTCGTGACCATCCCGAATCATATGAGAAGTACTTGGAGTCCGATCGCGAGTCAATCGATGAAAAGGATAAATTCAAGAGTATGACCTTCTCGAAGATGATCAGTAAAATGACGACAAATGACAAAAGGGCTCCTGCTG
The DNA here is from genome assembly GCA_008000375.1 of Poteriospumella lacustris. Taxonomy (NCBI): domain Eukaryota; class Chrysophyceae; order Chromulinales; family Dinobryaceae; genus Poteriospumella; species Poteriospumella lacustris. The sequence goes on from SMOI01000014.1 coordinate 169,654, forward strand.
AGCGAGTGGCAGAAATTGTGCGTGAGATTGATCTCGAAGAGCGCCAATTGGAAGCCAACAGCAAACGTTTAACATTTTGTCGTGCCAATTTATTGGTGGAAGCGGAACGAGCGGTAGCAGATGTAGTATCGGTGGAGAAATCTCGTGTGCATTCGCTCATCGATGGATTCATGAAAGTTTTCGCGATCATTGACCAATACAACCACAAGGTTGGGGAGGCCTCGAAGAGTCTGGAATCTCAACTCAACTCCTTACAGTTTGATCCATGTTTACACATTCCCGGTGATTTACCTGTCAGTGAATCACAAGGCTTGGCCTTTATTCCCCAAGAGGAATGGAAAGACAGTTTAGAGGTCATTCACAGTGGTATTCCGCAAGTGGCTGTTCGTGTCGAGCGATTTCTCGATATTCTGGACAATGCCATTCAATACATGCAACGCATTCATCAATTGTTTGATGAAATCACGGATGTGGAACGATCACGGAATCGCTCGTTCAAGAAGTTGCTGGAGAAGTATGATACACCCACCACCGCCGATTTGTTGGCCCCCTCCGCCACCGCGGAGATGTTGACCAAATTGAACAAATTCTTCATCAGTGAATTGTCTGAATTGTTCCCTGTGCGTCAATTAACCGCCAGTATTGTCTTGTTGGTACGTATCATGGCCGATATCAGTGCCAAGTCCGGGGACTTGTCCATGGAAGAAATCTGCAAGGAAGTCGGTGCGGCACAGAAACGACTCACCAATTTGCGGAAAGACCTGAAGGATGGCTATGCCACGTTTTTGAAGAATCTTGAAGCGTCGTTCACGCAGTTCACCAAGTTGCGTGCCAAGCTGCAGAAGACACAAGCGTTTTTAAAGGAACGCAACTCGACCGTGAAACAAGCCAAGCTCAATGCGGGTATGGAAGGAGCGGCCGGGGATGGGGCCGCAACCGCCGCAGGGGCAGTGACTGCAGATGGGGAGCTCATGCGTGCTGCGTCACCAACAGCGGAACGACCCTCCCTGGCGAACGTAGTGAATGCCGCCGTGGCGAACACTGCTGCGACGACGGCGGCAGCAGCAGCGGCGTCAGCTTCTTCCACTGCCGCGACGACGAATGCCTCGACATCAACAATTATGCCAGAAGTAGGAATGCCTGTCTCGTCATCATCCAATGCAGAAAGCAGTTCCTTGTACCGCATGGCGTCGATGAAAAACAAATTGGAAAACTTTGGCTCCAGTTTACGTTCGGCGACGAAATTGAAACAAGTCGTCGGCCTCGAAACACCGTCCGATCGCATCACCCGTATCGAGCATCAAATTGTCGGATTGGAAAAAGAAGAACGAGACGTGCAAGCGCAAATGAAGAAAGCGCATGAAGATTTGTCGACGTTGATGAGTCAGGGTAGCATGGATCTCGTGAATCGGTTGATGTCGTCGAAGTCCGATTTGTTGGGCGACTTGGATGTCGTCAAGAGTTCTCTGTTGTTGTATGTGGAATGGGGCAAGGAGCGAGAACAACTGTTGGGTGTGGGATTGGCGGATTTGAAAGTGCGGTTGGATGCCTGTGAGAAGATTGCGGAACAAGCGCTGTTTGCGACGAATGTAGAAGCGGCCGTGACGAAGTTTGACATTCCCGACATCGACCCGTTCGTCGCCGTGCGCAGCGAGATCATTGAGGAAGAAAGGAAGACGTTGAAGGCTGGTGGTGGTGCTGCTGGTGCTGGTGGACCTGGTGGAGTGGACAATATGGCCTCTCCGCGTCCATCGGTGGTATTGTCGCCTGAGGCGTTGGCAGCGTCGTTGGAAGCTGCAGGTGTCGTTACCGCTTCTGCGGGACCTGCTACAGTCCCAGCGCTTCCCTCGGGAACAGGCAAGGCGGAGGAGGCGGACAGCGATGACGAGGAGTTGCCGCGAGACAGCGACGTGTCTCCACCGGCGAATGCGGCCACGACCACGACCACGTCCACGTCCACGTCCACGGCGACAACCACGTCCACGGCCACCACATCGACGACTACGGTGACTGCCTCGGCCACGACCACTGCACCAACCGCTACCACTGTCTCATCGACTTCGACCTCTACCAGTGCGACGGTGACCCCCACCGTAGCGCCCGCCGCTCCCGCCCCTGCGGTGGCCAACACCGCCGCAGAGGCACCAGCACCACCACAGCAACAACAACCATCGTTGCCATTGCGCAAGTTCAGTGATGCCGATTCGATACCTTCGCCACCACCGGCGTCGCCTCTGGTGGCGTTCCCGGCGTCCCCGCCTCAGACGAAGAAAGTACCGGGCACCACTGCGTCATCGTCTGAGACCTCCACCGCCACTGTCGCTGCTGCACCGTCGATTGCATCGGTCAGCAATACCACCGCGTCAACGGCTGGTACTCAGGCCCCGGCCACTCCAGGCTCCTCCTCGTCCTCCTCCACGTCCACCAATGCTGCTTCAGCCGCCGCCGCTGCTGCCGCTTCCGCAGCCGCCGCCGCATCCTCCAACGTCACACCGGACCATGAACTGCGCAAATTTGGCTTGGACATGACCGATCGGGTGCTGGAATCGTTCTCGTGCGCCTTGTATCCCAAACGGGGCATCTTGACCCACGGCCGTTTGTTCATCACCCAACATTACCTCGCTTTCTCCGGCTGGCCCGACACTCGTGTCCTGTTGTCCCTCGCCAGTGTCCAGAAAGTGGAAAAGACCAACACGTTGATGTACATTCCCAATGCGATTTCGATCACGTGTCTCATTGACAACACCGCTTGGGCGGCGGCGACGGGTGAAAACGCGGCAGAACCGGCGGAGGAAGAGTTTTTCTTGGGGTCGTTCATTGAACGTGAATTGTGTTTCAATTTGATTCGCAATTTGTCGGAAATTGAAAAACGGATCGCCGAGATTGCAGCGTCAACCGAAACGGAGAAAGAAACCTTTGGCATGGGCCCTGGCAAACCCACGTTGGAATTTGGGTACCAGACACATGCGACGATGTTCAATTGGCGTGGAAATGACAACAACCCCAACAACAATGCGAACACCAGTGGCAGTGGCAATGGCGTTGCGGCGGATGAGTCGTCTTCGTCGTCGTCAGCGTCGTCGTCGAGTGGTCGCTTGTACAGCGCCGTGATGGGATCGTCCACCAAGGAGCGAGCGACGACACCCTCGCGCGCCACAAACCGTGGCAGTGACACGGCGGTGATGTCACCTGGCCGCACTGACGCCGCCGCTGCGGCGCGACGCGAGGACACTGCCACCACAGTGTCCTCACCGGGCACCAACACCGCAGCAGCACCCAACAAGGCTCAAGGCTCTGCCCCGTCCACGTCAACCAAACCAACCGCAGATGCCACCGTATCTTCCACTACCACAGCTGCGGCTGCCCCCGTGGCTGCGAAGAAGAAAGTAATCAAGAAACCTGCCCCACCACCGACCGTCCCACCCACGGCCACCATCGACCATACCCAACTGAAGAAACTAGAGAATCTCATCGCCGATCATCAGTTGATCGTCTTGGCCAAGAAAACCATCCCCTTCGCCTGCCATCATTTCTTTCGCGCCAATTTCCGTCACGGGACCGCGTATACGAAGTACCTAGAAACCCAGAACGACTTTGACATCACCAACACGGAATGGGAACCGTCGACGGGGTTGGTGGCCGAAGATGTGGCGAAGATTGCCTTTGGATGGAAACGTCGATTCAACAACATGCATCCACGTACGACGATGTTGATGTTTGGTCCCAAGAATTGTTCGGTGAAACAAGATCAGTATTTGTCGCTGTTGTTGCCCGTCGCCGACAAGACCGCCACCACCACCGCTACCACCGCTACCGGTGCGCCCTCGTTGTTGGATCAAGTGCGTATCTATGGTGGTGTCTTGTTGACCATCTATGAGTTTGATGGCATTCCCATGGGCGATGTCTTCAAGGTCTTGCAGTACTATGTCTTCACCCCCGCGAGTGTCCAACAACGCGATGTCGGTGCGAATACGGCGGTGGTGAGTAGTGTGGGACGTGAGAATGGGACCAATGTGGTGGTGGGGTTGACGATTCATTTCCGCAAGAGTAGTATGTTCAAGTCGCAGATTATCTCTGGCTCGTCGGAGGAGTCGGGTATGCAGGCGAGGAATTGGTTGGAAGGAGCGGAGAAGAAAGTGGCGGCGGAGGTCGGCAGCTATCTGAAAGAGGAAGAAGGAAGTGGAGGAGGTGGTGGAGATGGTGTGGAAGACGACTCCGATGGAGAAGATGGACTGTTGTTGTCAGGAGAGGTCGGTGGTGCTGGTGCTGCTGGTGTTGATCTACCCGGGGAAGGTGGAGCGAGCAGTGGTCACGTGTTGCAACGCCGACGTAGCTCTGGTCGTTTCTCGTCGGTTTCGGGGTTGTCGAGTGATGAACAACGTGTGGTATTGGCCAATGCCACGACGCCCGTTGTGGAGAAAGCCATGGCGACGATTCGACAAGAATACGATTGGCAGTTGCTGGTTCGTGACCGAGTGATTCAAGGATTGCTCGGCGGTGTCGTGCTGTTGTTGCTCTTCGTTGTGTATTTGTTCTACAACACCAGTGCCAAGGTCGCAGCGTTGGAGAAGTTGCTTCAACGGTCTCTACCTCCGAAATAAAGAAACGTTCTGTACGGCACCGTCCGTCTACCTGCTGTGCGTTCGACTTGAACCGTAGACACAACATGGTCTTTGCTTTTGCTACTGGTTGGTTCTCTTTGTTCAGTTTTCTTTCTTTTTCTTTCTTTTTTTCTTTTCGTGTTGTGTGTGGTCGGCGTCGTCAGCGGGCGGGCCAGTGCGGTCTGGTGAGTTTACGACGAAGGCGACCACAGCGTCGTCTTTCAGCTTTCAACAAATGCATCTCCTTCATTCGCACCTGTACTTCACGCCGTACATTCCTGGTCTCCTGGTTGTCAAATAACTATATCTTCTGTTTAAACCCGAACCACGAAGTCCTGCGGGTCAACGACATGTGTTTGTTAGGTCACTCTGCACATCGCAATTCAATCCATCGGCGGTAAACGCGAAAAATGAGACCAGGGGATGACTTTCTTCGGTGAAAATAAATATTGATTTACAAATACAAACAAGACGTTGGTTCGGAGAATCTGAAGGTTCGGAGAAACCCCGCTGACTAACCAACAAGTTCCAGCTGCAGGATACTATTTCCACGAATCGTCTGTGAGAAGAGAACAAAAGCGATCAGAATTCCGGTATAACAAACGCAAACAAAAAGACAAACGATGATACTTACCACCATGCCGATGGGATTCGCCCGACCGGTAGCCTTTTCTTCCTCCACGGCATTACTAAGCACAACGTTCATGAATTGATCGTAGCCAAGCAGGGTCCCTTGAACCTTTCTGCCCTTGTTCAACTGCAATTGAATCGTCTTCTCCAGATAAGACCTGTTTAGCAGAACATCAATGGTGAGCAAAAAGCACAAATCGATCACAGAAGGTCGCTGGGCTTACTTCAAATTTGGGCCTCTCGATGACATCGCTGCAAATGTGTAGTGACAAAAAGAGCGAGGGAAAAAATTTCAAAGATAAGACAGACGAGGATTCCCAATTGTCTTTGAATGTCGATTTTTTGTGTGCTCGTAGGCTCTGTACTCGGTACTCTTCGAAGATAAGTTCAGAGATCATCGCGTTCGGTTCCTTTCTTTCCGCCACCGATCATCATCGATCGACTGCAAAAATACATGATGACGATGAGGCCGTATCAACAAAACTGAAACGCCTCTTCCTACATCTCCAAAGTGCACAGAAGCTAGGTCGACGCGACACGCTTCACCACAGCGCTTCGCAGGCCGGAAGGAAAAAAGCACCAACCACACAAGACGCGAGGTGTGACTGTCGGACACACCGATGTGCAGCTTTGAACGGAGCCCTCTCGGCGATCGACATCCATCAGCAAGTCGGCCCTAATTTCTTGCTGTCTCCAATAAGACCAGTGCTTTCGATTTCCCACATAGTAAAAGCTTCAGAGCCAAGTATCCTATCAAAATGGTCGTCAAGTAAGTGCAGCTCTTTGTCCTTGCGCTTTCCCCTTTCAAAGGATCAGCGGCTGAGACGCAACGACGAAAATTACAACGATGAAAGACGAAATGAGTGACGTTCGCACTTCAGGCTATTTGTTTGGAGCCACCTTGCGCGAATTTCGTCATCTGTCATCTGTTCATCTCTTTCTCTTCGTTGCTTGGATCTCAATGCGCTGATGATGCGAAAGTTTGGGAAGCGTACTGTTTATGGGACTTGATCTAACTTTTTTCTTGCTTCATTTGTTTTTCCAAAGAACCGAGCTTTGCGCCTTCAGCGAGTACAGAATCTACCCTGGCCACGGCCAGAGATTCATCAGAAGAGATGGTCAGGTATGTTTCTTGTCGGGAAATGTTTACTCGCAATCCTTATCTCACTTCGGTCTTGTTGTTTGTTTCTTTCCTTCCGTTTTTTCAGCCTGTCAATCTGTCCACCTCCAAGTGCAAGGGTCTCCTCAACGACCGCAAGAAGCCTGCTAAGTTGATGTGGACCCAAGCTTGGCGCCGTCTTCACAAGAAGGGCAAGGATGAGGGTGTCATCCGCAAGAAGGCCAGAAGAATCGTCAAGGTCGCCCGTGCTATCGTCGGTGCTTCCCTCGATGATATCCAGAAGAAGCGCGCTGCCGCTGCCAAGGCCCAGAAGGTCTCGTCTGCCGAGGCTGCTGCTTTGAAGGAAGTCAAGGACAGACAGAAGACTGCCAAGGCCCCTGTCACCAAGTCACCTCACGGTCACATGGCCAGCGTCCCCAAGCACCAAAAGTCAGCCACTTTCAACGCTCGTGGCGGCTCCAAGCGCTAAGTGATTGTGAGTAGCTGTACAGTTTCTAGTCGTAACATCCTTCTCTGGCTTCTTTGATTCTGATGAGGGATTATTTTGACTCGATTATTTGCACAACCGGAAGTACATAGTGTCAGATACTCTAAGCTTTAACTATAAAACCTATACAATTCATCGTCTTTCGTTTGTTCGATTCGTCTAACCTTTCTCCGTCGAACTCGGTGACTCACTCATACATCACAAACTTCGTCGTTGCGAAGTTTGGTTAAGCAACGAAGTTGTCGACACCTTCGTCGCCCATGGAGGTTTTCCTTTGCCGACGACACGCCGTTTTCCGCAAAGGGCTAAGTTCCAGCGAATCACTGCTATCTATTGCCTATTTTTGGAGAAAATTAGAAAGATGAACAAAACGAAGATGTGGATTTGAAAATAGTTAAAGCTCAGAGTATTGTGACACAATGTGCCCCGTCGATTGAGAAATAACAACCAAACTCAACATCCAATCATCAACAAAAACGATGAAGAATGCTGGGACTACAAACTGTACAATGGTAAACCACAATCAACTTAGCGCTTGGAGCCGCCACGAGCGTTGAAAGTGGCTGACTTTTGGTGCTTGGGGACGCTGGCCATGTGACCGTGAGGTGACTTGGTGACAGGGGCCTTGGCAGTCTTCTGTCTGTCCTTGACTTCCTTCAAAGCAGCAGCCTCGGCAGACGAGACCTTCTGGGCCTTGGCAGCGGCAGCGCGCTTCTTCTGGATATCATCGAGGGAAGCACCGACGATAGCACGGGCGACCTTGACGATTCTTCTGGCCTTCTTGCGGATGACACCCTCATCCTTGCCCTTCTTGTGAAGACGGCGCCAAGCTTGGGTCCACATCAACTTAGCAGGCTTCTTGCGGTCGTTGAGGAGACCCTTGCACTTGGAGGTGGACAGATTGACAGGCTGAAAAAACGGAAGGAAAGAAACAAACAACAAGACCGAAGTGAGATAAGGATTGCGAGTAAACATTTCCCGACAAGAAACATACCTGACCATCTCTTCTGATGAATCTCTGGCCGTGGCCAGGGTAGATTCTGTACTCGCTGAAGGCGCAAAGCTCGGTTCTTTGGAAAAACAAATGAAGCAAGAAAAAAGTTAGATCAAGTCCCATAAACAGTACGCTTCCCAAACTTTCGCATCATCAGCGCATTGAGATCCAAGCAACGAAGAGAAAGAGATGAACAGATGACAGATGACGAAATTCGCGCAAGGTGGCTCCAAACAAATAGCCTGAAGTGCGAACGTCACTCATTTCGTCTTTCATCGTTGTAATTTTCGTCGTTGCGTCTCAGCCGCTGATCCTTTGAAAGGGGAAAGCGCAAGGACAAAGAGCTGCACTTACTTGACGACCATTTTGATAGGATACTTGGCTCTGAAGCTTTTACTATGTGGGAAATCGAAAGCACTGGTCTTATTGGAGACAGCAAGAAATTAGGGCCGACTTGCTGATGGATGTCGATCGCCGAGAGGGCTCCGTTCAAAGCTGCACATCGGTGTGTCCGACAGTCACACCTCGCGTCTTGTGTGGTTGGTGCTTTTTTCCTTCCGGCCTGCGAAGCGCTGTGGTGAAGCGTGTCGCGTCGACCTAGCTTCTGTGCACTTTGGAGATGTAGGAAGAGGCGTTTCAGTTTTGACTTGTCGTATCATCATCGTCGTGCGACCCGACTCCCGTGTGCTTGGATTGGATCCTGCACAATTACTTTTCTCACGAACTATTTTGCAAAGGTTACAATTTACCTGTTTGTAGTAAAATGGATTTGGCACCACTGAATTTCCTACTGAACGCGGGCACAAAAGTAGCCATCGAACAAGCTGTTCTATTCACGTTTCTGACACGGAATCAACCATTGCAAAATCTCGATGGAACAGAATCATCAACTCATCCGTTGTTGAAAGTGAGTATCCATGTATATCTCTGCGGTCTGTGATTTATTTACCTATATCGTGTTTCGGTCCCTTGTTTATCTAGAGCTTTCGTTCGCAGCTGGGTCTTGGAGAAGATGTCAGTGACCACGATCTCATTCAGGTTTGTGGACAATGACAATACTTCCATTTGGAATCTAGATGTTTATCTGAAAGAAATATTGATATAGATTCGCGCAGCCTTAGCAGAATGTATTGGTATCGCTCTCGCTTCAGGCTCGATTGAAGAGCTTATGCAGTTCTTTCAGGAACGAGGAGGCACCGTTAACCCCAAACTTCAGCAACTACTGGCTCAGGTACATACGCACGACAAATAAGATATTTAAGGAGTGTATTAATTCAGTACACTCGAACAGATTATCGCCGGCCATTTGGAGTCATGGAGAGACGCGGCTATTTTGAGTCGCATTACGTTGCCCAAGCTCATCGACTTTGATTGGGCCCTTCATTTCCAACGCGCTTCCTCAGAGGTAACGAGTGAATTATTCGATGTTGTCTCGCTGCACGGTATTTAACCAACACCTCCATTATAGCTCTCTGACATTCAAATCCCAAGTATTCTGATGTCTCTTCAAGTTGAAGATGCACCTTCCTCAACAAATGCTCTTCCGGATACGCGGCAGGTGCAATTTGAGCTCAGCCGTGAGGCATTGGAAACGATGATTGATGGTTTGGGAAAGATTAGAGATCAATTGGCAGCCATGAGATAACTGTATCTGCTGTAACGAACTTTATGATTGAACAAACGGCTGTTGTCCGTTGAAAGGCACTGAATGATATTTGTTCGGAGGGGAGGGGTAGATTTACAAGAACTACTTCAGAAGCACAACAATATACAAACTTTGGCATCACGAAAAGCGTTAGGAACGGTGGATCATCAGTGATCGTAGGTTTTGATGCTGGCTGCCGAGAAGCCGGGCATTTCCATGACTTTTTTCTGCTTGTACCCCTGACGAATCATATGCTCTATGATTTGCCAGTCATGCCGATGAACTGAATGAGCTTCTTCCCGAAACTTCCGTTGCACTGTGAGTAGCATGCGCGTAAGTTTGTGAGGAGCAAGAGAAGTACCGACGAAAACGGTCAACTTACCCAGCTTCTCCAGCGGTGAATGAGTCACACCCGCCTTATTCTTGGCCGTTCGAAGCAGAGTTCGATATAATTTAAGCACGTCTCGTTGCAGACCGGACAAGGAAGACATTGAATAGATATGTTCGTATCACCGATAGCAAAAAGGAAAACGAACTTTGACTTCTGCGCAAACGCGACCTAGAAAATTTGCTCGTGCTTCAAGGTGTTCAAGAACTGAACAAACTGGAAGAAGGTCTATTCCAAGAAGCGGAAGTGGTAGTAAGGTTCTTAGCGGTAAAGGTGGTCAACAACAAGAACAAGAAGGATGAGGTGGCGGCTCCGACGGACCGCGGTCAAAAACTGTAACGCCATCTTCACCTGGACACGATGACGATGATGACGACGACGACAGCAGTGTGTCCCCAGCAGCAGCAGGGTGCAACAGCAGCCAGCCAACTCACAGTAATGGTTTTACCCTACCGTTATTGCTTCAAGCATGAAATCTGTCGTTGTTCTATTGTGGTTGTAGACTCGACACAGGATCATGAACAGTTGCAGATGTATACAATATTTACAAAACTAGAGTACCACAGAAGTTAAAAACTCTTTCGAGACTGTTTCTGCATCGCGTTGTGCACTTGATGCGCTAACTTCTGAGCCGCGGGGGTCAAGTCGGACAGACGCCTGGGTGTACCCAATTGTGAATGACTAAGTGTTGGCGTAGTTGCACCTGACGTTGAAGGTAGGCCAACACGACCGGCAGGTGGGATCGATGAAAAAATTCCGTCGCTTCTGCCTCCGCGCAATGGTGTCTCAGTCTTTTGACGCTTCTTTGCTTGCACTGCGGCATCTAGTTTCAACGCTAACAACTCTCGTTGTCGAGGTACTTGAAAGCGAAACGAGATAGCGCCATCTTCGGTGAAAGGTTGGTTCTGCGGACCCCACGTCGTCGCGGCGGGGTTTATGCGTCGTTCCTTCGTTTGCCCCAGCGTCGAACCGTCAGAACGTCTCCGTTTACTTCGATCCTTTGATTCTCTTCGATGACGCTCTTTCTTGTTGAGCTTTCGTTTGCGTCGTTTCTCTGCACTGGAGCTGCTTCGCTGAGAATCGGAGTCGCTGCTACTGCTGCTACTGTCGTCATCGCTGTCCTGACGACGCTTTTGCTGTGCCTCCGCCTTTAATCCCTCTAACAATGGGCCTTCGAGTACAATGATAGGCCCACATATCCTGCCCCGAGTGATGATCGGCTCAAATGGAAGGCTGCGGCCAGTCAGCTGCGGTGTCATCTCCACATACGAATACTGATGTGCCTGTCGGCCGCTGCTGTCCTTTCCCGTGACACTGGCAACTTCCCAATCATCATCCACGCTCAGCGATTTGGATGACACCGGGCCCGCACGAGGAGGATACGACGAAGATGATGTTGGTGGTACAAGCTGCAATGGCATTTGTGGCGGAGGTGCTGGCAGTTTCGTTCTCGCGATGTCTCGTCCCAACGGCGATTCCGTATACGTCGTAGGGGTGTGCATGTCTTCCAGCGGAGGAATGGGCGATGGCAGAATAGCATCGACGAGGGTAGACTCACTGGGGGTTGATTGGTACCGATGGCCTCGCAGATACGCATCCACGCTGTCGGCGAAGGCTGAGCCAGGAATACTCGTGTTCTTCGGCACCGTTTCCTTATCTGCACGTCGTGCACTGGTTGAAGCGTATGATGCACGATAGATCTCCAACTGCTGCTCTGATGTACTGTAAAAATGAATCTGATTGGGCGCAACCAAGGCAACTTGACGATTGCTCACATCCTCCGATGCTCCGGACGACACTGCTTTGGACTTTCGGGTTGGTTTTGATGGTACCGCGAAGTCACCCTTCTTCTCATCACCATGTGCTACATGCGTCAATGAAAGAAGGCCACGTCCGGTGATTGCTTGTTCGGGAAGTGCACTGCGAACCCGCACATCACTACCACTGTCGGTGGAGACCGCGCCTGCGGTGGATGCCAACAGCAACGAGTTACCTGCGACATTACCAGGGTTACTGCTGACAACCCCGGATATCTGCAAACTGTCTGTCAAATCTGGGTAGAACATCAACTGATTTCGCACGCGAAATGCCCACGAATCAATCTGTGAAGGGCGATCGTCGCCAACGACCCGTTCGCCATCTAAAATGGCGTCCACACGGGCACGTTCCTCGCTGGTTAAGACCTTGTTGCCGATGTGATAAAGCATCAACATTCCTGCTTTCTTGTTGGATGTGGCCTGTCGTCCATCCGTTATAGCTAGATGATCCAGTGATTCGTACAGCCAATGGAGTTTTCGTCTCCGATCGGCCACGTCTTTGGCAAAGATCTCTTTGAACGACTCGTTGTCTTCACTGGTAAAACGGTTGAAAAACTCCTGTACTGTGAGTGTATTCTGACGTGATTCCTCCAGTTCCTCTTCGATGTCTCTGGCGACCAACTGGTTGTACGCTGCACGGAGGGTGTGAAGGCTAAATCGTTCACTTTCTTGGAGGAACTCCAACTGTTTCTTCATCTTCGCCAAATGAGGAAAGTATTGCCGTTCAATGACATCTTCCAGCATTCCTATATACTCTTCTTCCTCCAACACTTGCTTTCGTCCGCGACTTGGAACAGCGACCGTACTGCGCAGTGCATCTTTTGCGATGAGACTGCGATCGGCCATTTTTTACTCCGTTCTATACCATCAAAGGGGCAGATAAACTACGCTCAACTTTACAATATCGTACCCACGACCCACGACCGCTTTCTTTTTCAAAGTGAAAATCAATCACTCAATCAAAGTCTCTTCCTCTGCTCCGCCTCCACATCTAAAGACGTTTCATTTTTCGTGACACTCTGAAGGTTTTGGGTGTGGGTGTAGAGCGTCACCGACGACCAAGGCAGTTTGGTACATCAGGTATGCAGCTACTACATTACGTGCAGTTCATGGTGGATGAGATGGGAAGTTAGTGTAGTTTACGAGCGAAGACAGCAATAGGAGCGGGATACTTTCATCCGGTGAATCTCTCTTTTCACCGTACCAGGTGTGCGCCGTGAAGTTGTATAGCTGTCGATCAACAGACGGTGAAGGAGAGGAGGAACGAGGTATGACACGGTGCGGTACGACCTATTGGGAAGGAGTCCCGTCCTCTCAAACCTCTCAACGTCTGTGAAAATACAACTCCCCCGTGACCACGCAGAACTGTAGATCAACGTGCATGCGACAAATCAATGAATGGCCAAGACGGCCGATCATCGCTATGCGACGAAGATCGACCGCCTCACAATACACACAGTTTGGGATGAGCCGCAGCATCAGCAACAAGGAGGCGCTGATGAAATGAGAAACATGCATCTTCAAGCGAAGAATGAAAAACACAAGGCAGGCGGCGACGCTCAACAGTGGAGGTGGAAAGAGGAGAGAAGGAAAGAGAGAAGGAAAGAGAGAAGGAAAGAGAGAGATAGAGACAGAGCGATTAGAAAGAGAGATGGGAGAGTGGCACACAGGCGACGCAGTTGCCACCCAATGAGGAGTGAGGGACGAGAAGCAAGAGAGAATGCGGGTGACTCGGCGGTGCGACGTACTGGAGGATGAAAAACGGCTTCACAAACACGTAGACACGCGTAACAGATGCAAACCAGTGGCATCGTGCACGCACGTACGCACGCACGGCTAAAACCGCACCGCGGTCGAAGAAAGCCAAAAACAACAAAACAGAACGATTGGACACGATATCCACCGACAACGGCTGATACAACTCGACCTCGGCTACACGAGATCAAACAAACTCTCCCCAAAACAACAAGGAGCACTAGACAACGTAGCGCTACGACGACGAGGACGAGGACGAGGACGACGCCGGACAAACCAAACAACAGAGAAAAACGGACGAAAAAACAGAAGAAAGACGACAGCAGCGTATATCTGGAACGAATGCAAACAGTTCAAGGTGGGGATCCAAGTTTGTATTCCACGCATAGCGAAGGGTCAAGGAGAATACGATTCGTGACGATGACGTTGGGTTGAGTGGGGGTGGGGGGAGGCAAAGAGGCGTGTGTGTGCGTGTGTTTCTAACTCCATGTACAGTCGCAGACAGACCAAACCAAACACACAACACACAGCACGAACGCGAACCAACAAATCTTAAGGAACAAAAGTAAGCAGCAACAACAACGACAGCAGCAACAGTATTCAACAGATTTTAAACAAACAAAGACAGGCAGACTAACCAATACACCCGAAACGCGTACAAGAGGAACAGAATCGTAACGAGAGAGAAAAGCGGTAGAAAAGCGGTAGAAAAGCGGTAGAAAAGCGAGAAAGAGGGGTGTGAGATGACAAATCAACGAATCTGTAGAACATTGAATCACTCATACAGGCTCACGGGGGGTATGGCGGCATGGACATGAACAGACACGTCGTACACAGAGCAACCCAGACTTGTGCTCGTGGGGGGGGGGGGGAGGAATGTGGGCAACGTTGACCATTGGGACGAGGGACGAGGGACGATGAGAGAGGTGGAGAGAGAAGAGAAGGAACGACGCGTCTCCGCTAGTTTTTGTTCCTTTTTTCTTTGTTGTTTTCTTGTTTTCTTAATTTTTGTTTTTTTCTGGTTTTTCTTGTTTGTCTTGAGTGGGACAAACGGGTTTGGTGTACAACGAAACGTGATAATCGTGAGCGACGAGGATTGCGAAAACAAAGAGGTGTAGAGAGGTGTCTAAAGATATCGCACGAGGGAGGACGAGCAGGCATTGCCGCCCACAACCACCTGCCTGCTCCATCACCTCTCGGCGCCAACAAATATTAATTGAAGTCTCAACGTCAAATGACGACGAAACAACTGTATGAAGAGCGCGAACGAATTTGGATCCAAGGGAGAGAGAGAGAGAGAGGGACACACACACGCGACCAGTGAAGGAGAGCCGCGCGCGTGTACGCATTTCAGAGAAAACAAACTGAAAGACGTGATAAACGTAGACACAAAATGCAAACACAAATGCTCACAGAATCATATATATAACGCAAACGAAAAAATCTACCCATGGGTCCTTCTCAGATGATGATAGAACGTAGTGATCGCAGCTTCTTTGACACAGTCACCGACATCACCCCATCCGCTCGTACTGGACATGTACATTTATGTCCGAAAGGTAACGTACGTATGGAGAAGGAACAACAGAGCATGACAAACCAACAGCAACAGCAAAAGCAAAAGCAAAAGCAACAACACATATCAAAGTGAAAGACATTCGTGTACAAGAACTGCCTGAGAATCCCCGTACCCCGGCAAGGAGAGCCAAGCAGCCACCTACTACCGTTAACGACCAACGGAACGGTGCGTCAAGAGATCAACCCAATCAATCCATCTCAGTCTGTAATCGACGGCGGTGCGAAAGAAAACACACACGGGACCAACGGACAGAGTCAATAATGTCGCTTCGAAAGACTCGAGAAGATTAGTGGCGAACGAATACGCTAATGAAATCAGACGGCCCGACGGTTGGGACGAGGTAGAGGAGTAAGGGCGGAGGAAGAGAAGACGATAAAGAAACAGTGAGGGCGGTGGCGAAGATTGATGGTCCCATCAAAAGGAACGAGGCTTGTCACTCGAATAGCTCGGAATGACACCCCACGACGGAGGATTTAAAACCGCCCTCGGCACACACCTTTTCGCTTGGACGCCGATCAAATGTGGCGCAGAAGGGAGGGAGGGCGAAAATAGAAAAAACTGTTTAAAGTCACCACAGAGTGGCCGCGCAGAGGGACAGCGCCATGGGAGCGAAGAGATGCAACAGGTGAGCAGACAGAACGACACAACACAGCCAGAGGGACGCGGGAGGAGGAGGCAGCGCGATGGGGGAGGGGGAGTGACGCACAGGGAGAGAGGTCGAGAAACAAGGAAGAGAAGCAGCACAGAATAGGGCAAAGAAACAAGGCAAGGGATGGGGACTGAACCAGCGTGACACGCGACGACATCGATGGGGGGGGAGGAGGATGAAAGAGTCAAATCGAAACAAATAAAAACTCACCACCACACCATTCAACAATAACCAACCTTATTCGTGGTTGTGACTCGGAAACCTTTTCTTTCGCACCAGCAACAAGAGATGAAGAAGAAAAGGAACAGAAGTCGTGGGGGGAGGGGGAAGGGGGCACGACTACTACGAAAAAGTAAACAGGGAAAACCAAAACCAAACCACAGCCAAACGATGTAAAATGAAAGAA
This sequence comes from Poteriospumella lacustris, assembly GCA_008000375.1. Taxonomy (NCBI): domain Eukaryota; class Chrysophyceae; order Chromulinales; family Dinobryaceae; genus Poteriospumella; species Poteriospumella lacustris. The sequence continues at coordinate 185,725 of SMOI01000014.1, forward strand.
AAGAACGCCAACTGCTGGATGATGAAACCTGTAACAGCATGGCGTCCTTCTTGTGATGTGACGCAACCTCTGGACCTTCACCGATTGACCGATAGACAAAGCGCATTACCAATGTCAAAAAGGACGCGGACAGCAAACATCCGCATCCCACAGAGGATTGACCTTCGTACAGCTTTTGAGACTCTGCGCGACACAGCAGGCATCAGAGGGGTGGGTGGGGTAGACACGCACGTGTAACACAAGGAAGAACTGCGGACAAGAGTAACAGGGCACGTTCTATTCCAAAGCTCCTCCCCCCTGGAACAACGATAGCATGACGATGGGAGAGAGAGACGACGACGTGGGAAAGAGGGGAGGGGGCAATATATGTGCTGTGATGCAGCAATCACAACATGGCATCAACCACAATCCCATTAAAAACACATGGGGTCGCAAGGAGATTTGGGCAACGCTGGGAGGTGCGAGTAAGTTTGGGGGACGGAATGAGAGCGATGAAAAAGAAACCAGACGAGAATGGCCTTCCGTGAGTCGTGACACTCCAAAGGATGACCCACACAACCCACACAACTAAACATGCTAAAGGGCAAACTTCAGACCAAAGCAATCAATGCTGAACAGTAAAGCAAACACAACAGAAACAACAAGCACGAGCAATGGCGAATGGTCCGACCCAGCGAAGGAGAGAACAGTCACACACTCTGGGCACAGACAGATCGTCCAAATAACCAATACATGAGAAGAGAGACACATGTGTCTTCTCAATATGCTACTGCGTGGGACCCAAAACCAGTGATGAACTGACGGACTGGCTGGCTGATTAACTATTCATGCGGCGTCAGAAACATCGCATGACTCACAGGAGGGCCCAAGGAAGACCACCTGGAAGTGAAAAAGGGGCAACGTCAAAAAATTGGGAGGCACAAACGAACACCAACCCGTTGAAAAACGGTTCCGGGATGATTTGTGGGATGACACTCGGTCAGTATCAAGCTACTCTTCCCGTAGCAGCAAACTGTAAGCGACCGAGCACAGGCAATCAATGAGCAGCTTAATATTGTCAGGAATGTGAACGACACCGACACCGATACCGCCCCGCGTGGAACAGAGGTAAAGAGAAACCAACAGAATAGAAAATCAAAAGAAGCAAAGGGGATGATGAGGGTTGAGTAGCGGGCGGAATGAGCAGACCTCAACATGCGAAAGATCGGGAGATACAGTGCGGAGCGTTCGTGTGAATAGGGAAGCGTGAAAGCGCGAGGATTGGTGACAACAACCTTCGTGTTACTTGCGATAGAATGTCGGTGCAGATGGTTGGCCAAAGCGTTGTGCAGACGACGCCAGTGCAGGATCCAGGTGATATGGGGCACGGGAATGACTGGAATGCTGCGCAAACATCAACTCGTATTCTTGAGGATCATCTGAGACCAACTTGTGGTGGCTACTGGACAAGGACGACGAATCGGAAAAGGAGGATGAGTGAGAAGCTGCAGTGACTGTTCCAGGGCGAGGGGATGCACCCACCAGTGGACGAGGCGAGGAAAAGGAAGATGGCCGATGGAGATCATGCAAACTGCCACTTGGATGACGATGTAAACTGCGTGCGGCTTCAAAGGAAGCCAATTCAGCCGCATGCGCAGGAAGATGCGATTGACGATACGCGAGAATGCGTTCTTCTTCCGAACGCGACAAAGGTTGGGCCGCCCAAGCCGCATCGGACGAAGAGAAGCTGCTGTTGTATTCTGGAGGATATGAAGGTCTCGCCATACGTTGGTGTTGAGGCTGTGGAGGAGAAGGCAAATGTTGACGATAACGAGGATCAAAGTCGGGGTTGGGGTAATACTTGTCACCGCGCATCGCACCAGCTTCTATTCTGGGATCGGTGCGATCCATATACGTTCTAGGCATAGTCCTATCCACGAACTCTGCTTCATACTGGTCCCGACCGCGAGGGTAAAGAGCCGCAGGTAATTCCGCTGGATGCCCAAGGCGACGATAATTGGTGGCACCAGGGATAGAGTCACGTGGATCACCTCTCGTCGGGGGAACCATTCGACCATACTCATCAATTTCCGGTCGATACGATGGATAGTCTCCATAAGAGTGCTGGGGGATCATTCGCTCCGCAGAGAAACCACTCTGTCGATCGTATGTGTATCGAGTCGACTGCTTGTGTGCGAAATTGCTTTCAGCAGAATAATCGGCTGTTTCAACTCTACTACGAGGGAGACTGAGGGCTCTCATTTCCTGTTCCACGCGAGCGACTTCAATGTCATGCAACCGTGACGCATAATAACCGGATGCCAAATGCTGATCCAACATATGAGAGCCACCGCGATAATCAACTTTTCCAAATGCTTCAGGGAAGGAGCTCATGCGCGCTTCGCCCATGGAACTTGGCGTCTGGTCGGTTTTCTTCTTGTTCTTCTTATTCTTCTGAACTTCCTTCTTCGGTGGACCAAATCGGCATTCATAGTTGACTTCGTTCAGAGTGACTGCATTCATATTTGCGACAGCTTCTATTGCGGAGGATGCCTGTGTGAAATACACGAAGGCATATCCCAGAAGGTGCTTCTCTGGTTCATCTAAAATGGAATGACGTTTCACCACAGCGTCGCCAATTGTTCCAAATTTGCCGAAGACTTCTTGCAAATACTCCTCATTGACTTCCAAAGTTTCATTCAAAGATGTGAAATTCACTTGAATGTGAGTCCAGGTCAGCGACTCCTGCGAAGGAGGATTACTCAAATGTGTAAAGTTGACCCTGGCGTAGAATGAATGATATTAGATGAATTGCAACAGGACAATGAATCAAAACACTCACCTCATCTTTCGTCCTTTAAACCTGAATCCATTCAATGCAATCAATGCCTTTTCCGCCTCCTCACTTGTGGAGAGTTCCACAAAGCCATGCAACAAGCTTTCCTTGTGTCGCCCACGCTTTATCTCAACAAAGACTACAGAGCCATGTTCAGAGAAGAGCTTGTTAAGATCCGATTCGGTACAGAAAGATGACAAATCCCCAACAAACAACTCCTTCGTTGCTACAACGTTGCCTTCATTTGTCGGCATCGTCATCAAGGTTGGCGATGGTATATCAGTCATTTGCGAGAAATAAGTGTTGAATCTCTACTTGGGCAATCAAAGAATGTCTGATCGATTGGATGCTTGTCATACGAATATGACCAACTGCTTCCTATGTTTGTTCGATTTGGATGGTCAAATCGCCTCCTGCTGTTTTCACATCTGGCTTGTCAACAACGCAGCGCAGCAGTGGTAGGGGCAAGGTGCGTCAAAACGGCGGCGACTGGTTAAGAAGGCGACTGGGACAACATGCAGTGCCTTGTATCGCAGTTATGCACTGTTACCTTGTCGACTCTTTGTACATAGATGGGTGTCGTCGTCGTCGTGTACACCCCAGACGTGCCATCTTCTCACACTCATCGACAGACAGAGGACGCTCATGAAGTGGGTGGGATAGATACACGAATGAATGCTACGCGTATGATTGTATGATTCTCAATCACAGCGACCAGTTACAGTTGGTCCAAAATTAGTCTTGTCGATTCCATCGTGAGGCTAAAATCTTGGTCATCGTTTTTGGTATTCTGAAATACATATTTTTTTCTGAAGCGCGATCGTTTGTTTTGTTGGCTCAGTGAAATGTGGATCCGGTACTTTGTTCCCGAAGATGGTGACGATGCCTCTCATCCAAACGTTTACCAAACCGACAAAGCGAACACATTGGACGATGTGAAGCATTCCTTTCCATTGAGTGGCAATTTTCATTTCCGGTTTTTGAAAGAAATTGAGAAGATGTCGGTGTGGCTTGATATTACCGACAACTCCACACCTCTTCCCACACATCAAGGAGGATTATTCATAAAGGCATCCAGGCTGAAAGGGGCATCACCATCGTTGGAGCGAAAGTCCACCGATCGCCCTGCAACTGTTGAATCAACGGCCCCAGGTCCTTCCCTGAATAGATCAACATCTAGTTCTTCATCTGTTCCTCCGCCTGCTCCAGCGCCAACAGCTCGACAACCATCAGAGAAGCTATTGAACTTTGACCATCATGAAGAAGATTTTGGATCAGGTAAACTCAGTATTCCTTAGGTAGTAGTCTCGGTAGCTTTGACCACTTGTTTTGCTTGCTTAGCAGCACCTGCTGCGACATCGCCCGTGCCACCAGCTCCTGCTCCAGCTGCAGCAGAATCCTTATTTGATGATCAAGTTGATTTGCTCGGGATGTCATCCTCCACGCCATCGTCGGCCTCGCAGGCCCAGAAGGTATGAGACAGAAATTGTGGTTCTTTACTGGACTTATTGTTAAAGATCCTGTTCCTGAAATTGTAGTCGAACTCAAACACCGATCTCTTTGGTCTCGATACTTTGCAACCCGTCGCATCGGGTTCACATCCAATGGGTTCTGGCTACTTCCCACCTGGAGGTGCACCACGGCCAAGCGCACCAATGAATCCAATGGCAGGCAATACCATGGGTGGTATGCCTCGACCGATGGGTGCTCCGATGGGCGGTATGGGCAGCGCCCCACGACCAATGGGTATGAATCAACAAGCACAGTATAATCGAGGCCCTGCGGGAATGGGGGGAGGCGGTTATGACCCATTCAGCAGCTTGGGTGGTGTGCAGCAACAAAGGAAATAATTCCAAGTTTTGTATCTCCTAATGATTGCCACAAAGTCACATAGGTTTTTTTTGTTGTACTATACTTGAACATTTTGATGGATTACTTCTTTGTGTCACGATCCGTGCTTGCACTACTAAGAGAAGTTGAAGAGATGGCTTGCATCCAACTTACCGCCATCATCATCATCATGGATCCACGCAAAGGGTAAAAACTGAAACGCCACCTTTTCAATTGAGGGGGAATTGACCGCAGGCCGGACAACTGAAAGTTCAACCGGCGTTCGTTTTCCAACTCAACGTGTGTGGTGGAAAACGACTGTCTAGAGTGGCTTGAATGTACCGAAGATGATCTTGTTGGTACAAAAAGTGACCGTGGTACCGTGGTACATCCCAACGACAACATCCCCAGCAATTAGAAATCAAAGCAACCTGGAGCTCTCAGTTTGAATTTTACAACTTCGCACAGAATCATATTTCGTTGCCCGCCAACCAAGTAAAAGATGCCACCAAAGCCAAGACCAGCATTGTCTACTGCGAAAGCGCGTAAGACGTTAGTAGAGAAGCGTATTTTGCGTTCTTTGGAATCCTGGCAAGAGCGTTTGACTGATGTGAAGCGTGTCTTGAAGCAAGATGACGCTCTTGACTTGAGAGGAAAGAAGCGTCGTTACATGGAGATCATGAACGATCGCCCAAGAAAGCGTTTGAATTTGTTGAGAGTCGCGCGCTCGGCCTTCGAAGTGGCTGGTATCCACGCCACGTTCAAAGCCATTCCTGAAGATGAGGTGTCTTTTCAAAATGTGGAAGGTGAACCTTTCTGCAACAGCCGAAATAAGCCTAAGAAGGCCAAGGGAGCGAATGATAGCGACTCTGAAGAAAGCGAGAATGAAAACGACAAAGGTGATGACTCCGAAGAGGATGACGCCACTGCCGCGCAGGAAGCTGCTGAAGATGGCCGCAAGGCAAAGCGTGCTCGTGTTGAGAAGGCCGATGACCTCACCAGTGACAGCGAGAATGAACACGACGATCAACTGCGCCGCGTTGTGCACATGCCCAAGCAATACACCGGTGCAGAGCACGAAGACAGTGCTTTCCTCACTGCGAACATCGACCCCACCTTGACCCCAGAGGAGCTGCAAGAGCAACAAGCTGCGATCTCGGCGATGGAACGTGAACATGCCGAATTGTTGAGTGATTTGAACCGTTTGATGACGGAAGGGGAAAGCAACCCTTCGGTGGCTTCGTTGGCTCCGGGTTTGCAGAAGTTGCAAAACTCGTTGCAAACGATGCGTGCTGAACGTCAACGTTTGTTGCAGAAACTGTACTACCGTTCGAAGGTGGAGAAGAAATTGAGTGAAACGATTATGGGATTGAAAGTGGAGTTGCATGAGTGCCGTGCGGGTCGTATCGATTGGACCCAGAAGGAACCTGTCCTCTTCAACAAACCGGTGTTGCCTGCCTTTGAAAGCTATTACCAAGAGCATCCGCTCACGACCCAGCATGTTCGTGACATTGCGCACAGTGTGTTGGTGGCCGTGAGTCAATGTGTTGGCAGCTATCGCTTGCCGAAGGTGCGTCCCGACAGTAAGGTGAAGGGCAGTCGTCGGGAGCGCTTGTTGTCGAAGTTGCGTCACGGTTTGACCGACGCCTTGAGCATTTTGGAGCGTGCGGATCCTTCGATGTTTGCCAGTTTGACGCATCGTCTCCACAATGCCGCCGCTGCTGCGGCCGCCGCCGCGGCCGCGGGTGGCAATGGTTTGGATGGATTGACCTTGCAATCCGCCAACATGGGCCAAGGAGAAGGTGGAATTCTCGGTTTGGCCACGGGTGAGCCGCTGAACCTCACCGGTACTTCTACCACCGCGACGGCTATGGACATTGAAGCCAGTGCCAACCCGGCCTCGTTGATGTCCGATCCATTGTCTCTGGCCGCGCGCACTAGTGCTGCGGCTGCGGCGAATCGTGCCGGTCGTCCTGGTCGTCCTCACAACCCCTTGATGCTTTCGGCCATGGAGGCTGCCACGGTTGGCTCGGCTACGCTGCCAGCGGCGGAAGCCAGTTTGTTGGTGAGTGATGCGTCGCGTCGTGGTCGTCGCCCTGGCACGACGGCGGGTCGTGGTCGCAGTGGACGTGAAGGTGGTGTCAATGCCGCCTCGCTCCCGGTACATGGCGACTCGAGCCACTTCTACCCCAACGATCCCATGTTGGCCATGGCCAACGCGGCTCAACAAGCGCAACGATCCGGTTTCCATATGCACGGTGACGGAGAAGACGATTCGGAAGACGACAACTAAAACTGACCGCATCTGACCAGTCGAGGGCATCACGTTTCACTGCCCCCTCCCCTCTCACCCAGTCGTCGGGTGGGTGGGTTGTGCCGCGGAACCTCTCGTCTCCTCTTCTCTTTTCTTTTTT
>SMOI01000015.1:0-29210 GCA_008000375.1 Poteriospumella lacustris
CTGTGGCTGTGGCTGTGGCTGTGGCTGTGGCTGTGGCTGTGGCTGTGGCTGTGGCTGTGGCTGTGGCTGTGGCTGTGCACCGACTAACTGCGACCGTTTGCTGTGTGCCGCACAGGCGAAGGACTCGATCGCCACCGACGTGCTCCTCGGCGACGACACCGACGACGTTGACGCGGACAACGACCAGAGCGACACCGACGAGGCGGCGGGGCGCCACGTGACGCGTCGCGACGAAGCGGCCGACGGACGCCCCACCAAAGTCGCGAAGACGGAGGGCGACGTGCTGCAGCTGCGGATGGGCGGGCTCACGGCGATGCTCGTCCACAACGCGCAGACGCTGCTCGCGCAACGTGGCGCCACCACCACCGCCGCGGCTACCGCTGCCGCTGCCGCTGCCACAGCGGCCGCCGTGAGCGACGGTGGCGGCGGGGCGGCGGAGAGCGACGCGGCGGCGGTGGCGATGGACGTTGACGACGCCGACGAGCCGTGGGACGACGCCGCCGTGCTGCGAGCCGTTGAACGCGCCGAGCGCGACTTCGCCGCTCCACCGTCGAGGGCTACGGCTGCTGCAGCGAGCGACGGCAACGGTGACGAAGTCGACGACGAAGACGACGACGATGACGACAGCAGCGACGCCGCCGATGACGACGCCGACGGTGACGATGGCAGCGACGGCAGCGACGCCAGCGACGTCGACGTGAGCATCGACGAGCTGCTCGAGCCCCACGCGGCCGCGGTGCAGAGCCAACGCGACGCCGACGTCGTCGTCCCGTTGCACGAGCTCTGCGCCAGCGACGAAGACGACGACGCTGACGACCCCAACGGCTACGGCTACGATGGCGACGACGGCGCTGGCGCTGGCGGCGCGGGCTACGGCGACGGAGCCTTCGCGTCGACCGGAGCGGCGGTGTTCACGCCGCGGTCGGTGACGCTGTCCACGCAACAGACCGTCGTCCGCCGCGCCGCCCGCCCCGACCGCCTCCTCACCGTTCGCATCCGGTCGACGCCGACCGCTGCCCCTGCCACCGCCGCTGCCACCGCCGCTGCCACCGCCACCGCCACCGCCACCGCCACCGCGAGGGCAGCTGGCGGCGGTGGCGGCGGAAGCGGCGCCGCGTGGGAGGCGATCGTCTGCGCGTCGGACCTGCCGCAGCTGCTCAGCGACCTCGAGGCGGTCTCGGCGATTCGACCGATGCGAACGTCGCCTGCCGCTGCGTCTGGCGCCAGCGGCAGCGGTGTGCGCTCGTTCGCCTTCGTCGCGCCGGTCGACAGCGCCGAGCTGCCGCCGCCGTCGCCGACCGCAGCGACGGCGCGTCGCGGTCCTCGTCGCCCGCTTGACGCGGACGCGGACGGTGCCGCGTTTGATGGCGTCGCCGACGGACGGTGGGGCTCGCTGACGGTCGACGTGGCGCCCCTCGGCGAAGAGGTCGACGACGCAGCGCCGGTCGTGCGCCTCTCCACCGTCGCCCTCGCGGCAGAGCCACCGCCGCCACCGCCGCCGATGGCGTCGCAGGGGCGGCAGGAGGACGAGAACAGCTTTCGACGAGGAGCTGCTGCTGCGGGCCGTCGAGCGGGCGAGCACGCGCAGCCACCGGCCACCGCCGCCCGTCGACACGTCGCCTTCCACGCCGCCACCGCCGCCCCCGCCGCTTCACCAGCACCGCCGCCGTCGCAGCGGTCGCAGCGGCGCGACCGCCCGGCGCAGCGCCAGCCGCCGCCGCCGCCGGCCGAGCGAAGCTGTCGCCGTTTCTGACGCCGTTCGCCGCCGCCACCGCCGCCGCTGGCACCGGCGCTGGCGCTGCGCCGCGGCCGCTGCTGACGCCGGGCACGTACCTGTACCACCCCGAGGCGCGCCGGCGCCAGCTGCTCGACGCCGCGGCCATCGGCAGCGTCCACCGACCGACGACGCTCTTCGCCGTCGACGACGCGTCGCAGCTGCTGCGCCAGCTGCAGGCGCAGCTGCCGCCCGCCGCCGCCGCCGTCGCCGCCGAGGTGACGCGGCTGCGCGTCGCGTCGCTGCATCGCTCCGCCGCGGCCTTCGCCGCCTTCGTCGCGCAGGTGGCGACGCACCGCTGCGTCGCCTTCGAACTCGTCTTCCGCGACCTGCCGCTGCGCCTCGCTAGCGGCGGCGGCGGCGGCGGCGGTGGCGGCGGTGGCGGCGGGGTGCACGCGCTGTGTCGTGGACGCAGCTCGTCTCGGCGGCCTGTGCGCCGGCCGTCAACGTCACCGGCGGCCTCGGCGACCTGGCGCTGCCGCACGTGCTGCACGACGTCGTCGCGTCCGCCACCCTCAAGCGACGCAGCGGCGGCGGGGGCGGCGGGGGCGGCGGGGGCGGCGGGGTGCTGCGCGGCGTCGTGTTCTACTGCGGCGGCGGCGGCGAGGCGTTTCATCTGCCGCTGCCCGCCGTGGCCCTCGTCGACGAAGCGGCCGCCGATCGCTGGTGCCAGCGCTACGCGTCGCAGGCGCAGGCGGCGGGCGGCGGTGGCTGCGACTGGGCGCGGCTGCCGTGGCGACTGGTCGTGCGCATCGCGCGGTTCGTGGGCTTCGACCGCGAGCTCTGCGTCGCGCCGCATCTGCGTCGCTACTTCGAAAGCGGCGGCGGCTACGAGGCGGCCGCCGCTGCCGACGCAGCGACGATGACACCGCCGCCGCCGCTGCCGCCGCTGCCGCCGCTGAACGCGATGGGCAGCGTGTGTCGCGTGTGGGCGGTCGCGAGTCGCATCGCGGCGCTGCACACGTGGCGCCGCGGCGGGGCGCTGCCGTGGCGGCTGTGCAACGCGCTGTGCCGCGACCCGGCGCTGTGCAAACTCGCGACGCAGCTGGCGCCGAAGCTGACGGCGCTGCGCGAACGCGACGTGCTGGCGCAGTCGCCGTTCGTCGACCCGTCGCTGGGCGTCGCGCTGCTGCCCGCGGCGGTGCAGGCGACGCTGCGCAGCCGGTTCACGTGGCCGCGCGCCTGGCTCGTCGCCCAGCGGCAGCGTTCGCAGCGACCCGGCGGAGGCGGCGATGGCGGCGACGGCGGCGGGGTCCTCGTGGCGGCGGTGCGGGCGGCGCTGTGTCTCTTCGCGTCGCTGGCGGTGGAGGCGCAGTTGCAGCGCCACGGCGCGGCCGACGTCTTCCACCGCGTCGAGATGCCGCTGACGCCGGTCGTCGCCGATCTGGCGGCCAACGGCGTCGCCTGCGACCTGCGCTTCCTGCGCCGCCTGAAGACGCAGCTCGACGACCGCCAGCGCACGCTCGACCGCCTCGTGCACCGCTACGTCGCCATCGTCGCCGCCGCCACCGCCGCTACCGCCGCCTCTGCGACCGCTGCCACTGCGACGGCCACGACGCCGCGCTACAACCTCGACGCGGTGGAGGACGTGCGCGCGCTGCTGCGGCGCCTGCCGCCGCTCCCCGCCGACGCCACCGCCACCGCTGCGACCACCGACGGCGCGGCCACCGCTACCGCTGCGGCCACGTCGAGCGCTGCGGCCACGTCGAGCGCTGCGGCCACGTCGAGCGCGTGGAGCAGCGGCAAACACGGCGCCCTCGCCGCCCTCGCGGCCCTCGCCGCCGCCCCCACCGCGGCCGTTGACGTCGACGTTGACAGCGACGACGGCGACGGCGACGGCGACGGGGCCGGTGACGGCGACGGGGCCGGCGACGAGCACATCGTGCGGCGCTGGGTCCGCGAGCACCGGCGCCACGCGAAGGCGCTGCCGATGGTCGCGTCGATGCTGCGGCACCAGCGACGCGGCCGCGTGCACAGCGCCGTGCACCAGCTCGGCACCGTCACCGGGCGGCTGATCGTGTCGCACCCGCCGCTGCAGCAGCTGCCGAAGGACGCGACGCAGGTCGCCGTCCGCCGCATGAGCCTCGCCGAAGAGGTGCTCGTCGCGTGGCTCGACGCGCATCCGACGGCCGCCACCGCGACGGCTACGGCGGTGAGGCCAGCGCAGTGGCCGGCGTTCGTCGCGCAGGTGAACCGCTCGCTACGCGAACGAGCAACCGCCGCTGCAGCCGCCACCGCCGCTGCCGCCGCTGCCGCAAGGTCCGCGTCGACTGGCGGCGGCGGCGGCGGCGGCGGTGGCGGTGGTGGCGAGTGGGTGCGCGTGCTGCCCGCGGCGGGGCCCGCCGCCCCGGCGGCGACTCCGGCGGCGGTGGCCGACGCGTACGTCATCGGCGTCCTCGTCGCCATCGCCGAGGCCCCGCCGCTGCCACCGCCGCCACCGTCACGGCGACGAGTTTCGCGGGTGTGTCGCTGCCGCGGCCGCTGGTCGGTGTCGTGCGCCTCAGCGGCGGCGGCGGCGGCGCCGGTGTCGCGGGGGCGGCGGCGGTGACACAGACGTTTCCGCTGTCGCGGCTGTGTCGCGTGCACGCGGCGCTCGCCGCGGACCCCGCCGAGGTCGCGTTGCTGGCGCAGCTCGGCGACCTCGACCGCCGCCAGCTGCTGCAGACCGCCGCCACCGCCACCGCCGCGGCGGCTGCGCTCCGACCGGGCGCCCTCCACCGCCGCGACACCGCCGCCGACGCGGACGGCGACTTCGACCGGCAGCGTGTCGCGCTGTGCCGCGCGCACCGTCGCCTATACACGACGCAGCCGCTTCGCCGCGGCATCGTGGCGGCGCCGGGCTACGTCCTCGTCGCGGCCGACTACCGCCAGATCGAACTGCGCGTCCTGGCGCATCTGTCGCAGGACGCCGACCTCTGCGCCGCCTTCGACGGTGACGGCGACGTCTTCGAGCGGTTGGCGCGCCGTTGGCGGGGCGGCACGTCGTCGTCGGTGGCGCAGGTGGTGACGCCCCGCGAGCGGCAGCGGGTGAAGCAGGTCTGTTACGCGTATCTCTACGGCGCGGGGCCGGCGTTGATCGCGGCGCAGGGCCACGTGACGCTGGAAGAGGCCGAGCACATGCTCCGCGATTTCGACGCGGCGTTTCCGGGGCTCGGTCGCTTTGTGGCGCGGGTGAAGGACGAGGCGCGCCGCGCGGGCTGCGTCTACACGATGCTCGGCCGGCCGCGCTGGCTGCCCGAGCTGCTGCCCGCCACCGCCGGCAGTGCGAAGCAGCGCAGTGCCGGCGAGCGACGCGCGGTGAACACGCTCTGCCAGGGCTCGGCCGCCGACCTCATCAAGGTACCGTGTGTCCCTCTGTGTCTCGCTGTGTGTCTCACTGTGTGTCTCACTGTATGTCTCACTGTGTCTCCGTCTCTGTCTCTTTCTCTGTCTCTGTCTCTGTGGCTGTCTCTGTCTGTGACGCAGCTGGCGATGATCAACATCCACAGTCACCTGGAGCAGTGGTCCCACGACGACACCGCCACCGCCGCCACCGCCGCCACCGCCGCCCCCGCCGCCGCCGCCGCGGCGATGCACTTTCGCCAGCGCCGCTCGTGTCCCGGCGCAGGCCTCTACCGGCGCCTCGACGACGTGCGGCTGGTGCTGCAGATCCACGACGAACTCGTCTACGAGGTGCGGCCGGCGCACGTGGTGCGCGTCGCGGCGCTGGTGCGCGAGTGCATGGAACAGGCGGTGCGCCTGCACGTGCCGCTCGCGGTGAAGCTCTCCGTCGGCGAGACCTGGGCCACGCTCACGCCCTGGGAACCACCGCCGGAGCGACCGTCGGGACGGCCGGTGGCGGTGGCGGTGGCGGCGTCGCAGACGGAGACGACGACGTGCGACGTCAGCGCGTTGGCGGCCCACGACGGCGACGTGAGCATGGCGCTCGACGCCAGCGGCCTGCTGGACGGGACCGACACCGCCGCTGACGTCGCCGCGGACGAAGTAGCCACGGCAGCAGCAGCGGCAACAGCGACGCGGCAGCGCACGACGCCGTCGCAACGCCGCGCGGCGGGCGCAGCGACGGCGACGTCGCCGCTGTCACCGACCGACGCGGACATCTTCCCGCCGCTGCTGCCCTCCGCCGCGGTGGCTCCGCTACGGCCACCGGTGGCTCCACCGGCGCCCTGGCGGCCGCCCACCATCGCGAAGAACCTCTTCGGCCCCGACCGCTGACCCCGCAGATCTCAGGGCACATGTACATAGCCGACGACCGCGGTCCACTGCGTGTCCCTCAGTGAACGTTATACCCATTGTACATACTTAACTGGGCAGAGAGACAGTCTCTCTCCGCCACACAGACACACTCTCTCTGTGCTCTCTCACTCTCTCGTTCAGGTCGCAGGGCTCAGGTCGCAGGGCTCACATACGTTACGGGTGCCACTCACTGCTCACGGCTCACTGCAGCAGCAGTGTCCCAGCACAGACATATCTGGGTAATTCTGGGGCGGCCTCGCTGAGAGGGTCCACAGCGCACAGCGCCGGTGGCGGTGTCCGTCGGTTTCAGTCCGTCGGTCACGCGGCGCCGGCCGTTTCTCTTTGCCTCGTCGCCGTCTCCGCCGCCGAGCGGCAGCAGTTGGCACCGACTCGACTCGGTCAACGACAACGACGATAAATAAAAAACCAAACGCTGCGAGACTGCCGTGTGCTGCCTGCCGTGTGCTGTCATTCTTGTATTGTGAGAGGATATCTGTCGCTGTCGTCGTCGTCGGTGATAGCACGAGCGACTTGGCGTTGGCGTTGGCGTAGGTTGATCGCAGAGCACTTTCAGAATTTGAGTCGTCGGAGCAGAGAACGTTCAGGACGTCCCGCAGGCGGTTGGCTTTGAACAGTCCCGCAAGTATATCAACATGAGTTATTTACAACGGCTGGAGGAGGAGGTCGACACGCGGCACGTGATCCACGACGCCATCGCGACGATCTTCGCGGCCTTCGACCAGCGCCTCGAAGATATCGAAGCGGAGAAACTAGAAGCTCCACTGGCCACCGAATTGGCCATGGCGAAGCTACACAAACTGATCAATTTGGCGACGATGCCGTACGACGGCGTCACGCAGCCCGACGAGGTCTTCGAGCGCATGACGCCCGACGGCGAGCCCTACCCCGACAAAATCGACTCCTGGGCCCGCGGCATCGGTAAGTCTCCCGCTCTGCATAACGCACACGGTGTATCTCATGCAACTGTCTGTGTCCTGTGCCTGTGGCGGCAGTGACGACGCGGAAGGTCGTCGTGGAGGAGATCAACTTCAACAAGGGACCGCTCAGCGCGCGGTCGGGCACCCCCAGCGTCTCCAGCTACCGCTCGTCGGTCACGGGCAAGACGCGCACCAGCAGTGCCAGTCGCACGACACGGTCCTTTGGCAGCCGTGGCTCCGACCGCGACGGCAGCAAAGCGCTGGACAAAACGGGACAGATCATCGAGCTCGACGACCCCGACAACGAATTCGGCGACTTCAACGCCACCGGCTACATGTTCGACATGCTGCAGAAGGCGGTACGTTCTCTCTCTGTGTGTGTCTCTCGTGCTATAGCGAGGGCAACCGCTCACCAAACGTTGCGCCGTTGACACAGAAGCGAAAGAAGGAGAAAGGCAGCTTCGGCGGGGTCAACGCCGACGGCGAAGACGTCAAAGGCGAGTTCGAGCTGCTGCAGGAGCAAATCGCCAAAGCCGCGAAGGACCTACGAGGGAAGAAGTTCATTCTCGATCGCTACGGGCAGCCGATCGTTCTGGGCAGCGTCGATCCGAAGCGGTTGCCCGCGTTGACGACGGCGCCGAACTTGGCGGTGAAAGAGGGCGGCCACGTGGCGCCCGGCGACGTGTCGAGTCGTTCGCACTCGCGCGGCGGGGGGCTGCACCATCACACGGGCCATGGCGGAGGAAAGGTCTCGCCGCGCACGCAGAAGATCGAAGAGGAACAAGCGGCGATCGCGCTGATGCGGCAGCAGCACGGACAGGCCGCGCCGGGCGGCGACCCCGGCGGCAAGAAACGTCAATTCGTCCGCGTGGCGGGCTCCCGCGGCGTCGATGAGGCGTCGTTTATGCCGACGTTGTCGTTGGCCACGACGCTGTCGGGCGTCGAGCACATCCCGCGGGTGAACCCGGGCGTCATCGTGCGGTCGAAGACGTCGACGAAGGCGGGCGACGCCATCTCCGAGGACCCCAAACACATCTCGCGCAAGACGCTGCTCGCCAAGACCGCGCAGCAGCCACCGCTCGGTGGGCTGTCGCAGACATCGTTGAACAGTGCCGGTGGTGGCGGGTCGACGTCGTTGTTCAGCCCCGGCACGCGCAGTCAGCAGGGCCTCACCGTCGGCTTCCAAGAGAGCTCCTACGCGCCGGACCTGGCCGACGTGCAGGCGTCGATCGACTCGCTGCCCGACTTCAACCGACTCGAAGGCAGCCGCAAGGTCGTACGCGTCGACGAGGTGCGCGATTGGACCGACGCAGAGCTGGGCCTGGGCCCGTACGAGCCGCCGTCGTCGTCGTCGCAGACGTCGTCGCAGGTGCTCGGCGGACCGGCGTCGCCCGACAGCCGCGTGTCGCAGGGCAAGCTGCCGCAGAAGCCCACCGAGCGACAAGACCAGAAC
Organism: Poteriospumella lacustris; assembly: GCA_008000375.1. Lineage (NCBI taxonomy): Eukaryota > Chrysophyceae > Chromulinales > Dinobryaceae > Poteriospumella > Poteriospumella lacustris. Next base: position 8,402 of record SMOI01000015.1, read on the forward strand.
ATTCGACTGCTACGCGGCAGCCCGGACAAGGGCAAGCCGAAGGACCGCGACCAGCCGAAGAACGTGCACCCGGTCGCCCAGCGGAAGCATCTGCCGGCGCCGCCGCTGGGCCACACGACGGGCCACGGCCTCAGCATCGACAAGTTCTACGAAAAGCAGCAGCAACAGCAACAGGGCGGCGACTCGTTGAATGGCGGAGACCCCCATAGCAACTGGACGGAGCAGTGGCGCAACTGACCGCGGCCGACGTCGGTGGCACTGGCAGCGATGGCGCTGGCGGTGGCGGTGACTTTGTAACGTGAAACGTTTCGTTTTTCTGAGTTAATTCGCACTGCGAACGCTGTCTCCTCGTGTGTCTCCTCGTGTGTGTCTCCTCGTGTGTGTTTCCGTGTGGGGTTTGACTTGTTACGGGCCGTGTGGTGCGTGGTCGGGGGCGGGGGGCTGGCGTGTCGACTGGTGCCGCGGTGGACCGCACCGTCGCCCTCTTCGCTCATCGCCCGCGGTCGTACCATACAGATCTGCACCGCGTCGTCACTACACCGCAGCGCTACACCACGCTACACCACGATATACCACGCTATGCTACGCGACGTGCAGCACGAGGCCACGGCCACAGCACCGTCGCATCGACCGTTTCACATATTCGTCACCGTCGCCGTCACCCGCCGCCTCTGTCGGCTTCGCACTGCCCGTTCGCTCACGCCCGCTCTGCTCTGGGTACCGTATTCGCTGCGTACTCCCTATTCGCCTACCCGCCGCCCGTTTCGTTCTCGCGGCTTTTCGTAGAACTGGTCGATGCTGAGGCCGCGGACCGTCACCGTCACCGTCACCGTCACCGTCACCGTCACCGTCGCTGGGCCACCTCCCGTCGCTCGCGGTCCACCACCGTGTCCTACGTTCACACACCAAGCACCACACAAACAAACACAGAGATACACAGAGATACACACACAGAGGGAGAGAGAGAAGAGGGCGAACAGGCCAACGGTTTAGAAGTTACAGCCACGGCGACGGCTACAGCCACTGACACCGCCACGGCTACGACTACGGCGACGGCAACGGGGCCGGCTACCACTTGAAACTGGTGTCGAGCTGGACGAGGTCGAGCACGGTCTGCGGGTTGCGCAGCAGTCGCTTCACGTCGCGCGCGAAGTCCATCAGCAGCTTCCACCGCAGCTTCAGCGTCTCCACGCCGCCCGCCGCCTCCGCCGCCCCCGACGACGACGGGTGGACGGCGACGATGCCGAGCGCGCGCACGTGCACGTGTCGCTGCCAGTGCTGGTACGCGGACACGACGCACTGCGCGACGAAGAGGACGACGTCGTCCAGCACCGTCGCCGCCACGAGACGCGGCGGCGTCGCGCTCGTCGCGGGGGCGTCGGGGCAGGGGACGAGCTGCAGCGAGTCGACGAGGCGCAGCGCCTCGAGCGGCGCCTGCTGCAGGAGCAACGCGTCGACGGCGTCGTAGAGGCGCAGCAGTTGTTTGAGGAAGTCGACGTACTCGCGCGCCTCTTGGTCCAGCGCCGTCCACGCGGCGGCGTCGCGGTCGACGTCGATGGCGAACGCCGTCGCCGCCTGTCGCCAGAACGAGCGCACGCTCAGCGCCGTCGCCGCCGCGGCGCCGTTTGACGCGGCGTTCGATGCGGTGGCAGCAGCAGCGGCGGCAGCAGCGGCGGCGGCGTGGAAGTGGCTGGCGTAGGTCTCGTCGACCTTGGCCCAGTGCAGCGCGAGGAGGCCGCAGAACTCGACGACGGCGTCTTTCACGTGGCCGGCGACGCGGTAAAAGTCGATCGCGCGGCGGGCGTCGCGCTGGCGGCGGAAGCGATCGGCGATGCGCACGACCATCGCGTGCAGCTGGCGCTCGGAGAAGTACTGGCGCAGGTAGCCCTGGCGCACCGTTGGCATCGCCGCCCCTGCGGCCGCCCCCGCCGCCGCAGCGGTCGAAGGGACGCGGCCGCCGACGAGGGCGACGACGCTGTCGACGTCCGCGAGCGACATGACGAACGCGTCGAGCAGCTCCGCCGTCGCCTCCTGCGCCTGGCTCTTGGCCACGTCGCGGGTGGCCACGTCGCGGTGCCGCGTCTGCTGCCAGAGCGTCTCGGCGGCGAGCGGCAGCGTGACGAGGTAGTCGCTGACGAGCGCCACGTCCGCGGCCAGCAGCGGGTGCCGCACGAACAGCTGCACGATCGTCAGCGGCGTCAGCTGCGTCACACTGGCGACGTGTGTCGCGTAGGCGTGTTGCACGCGCGGCCGCGACGGGTTGGCGAGCAGCGGCTGGTGCGGCAGGAGCCAGCCGTAGTGCAGGCCGAGGCAGGCGAGGTGCACGGCGGCGAAGACCTGCCCCTGCAGCCACAGGTGGTGGATCGCGTCGCCGAACCGATGGCAGGCCACCAGCGCGAGCACGAAACGAAACGTCGCGCTGAGGTTGTGGCGCGTGGTCGGCGCCGTGGCGCGTAGCTCGGGGCGGTCGAAGAAGTGCTCGGCGGCCAGACCGTACACCAGGTCGAGGAACTCCGCTTCCCTATCGACACAGAGAGAGACACACACAGAGAGAGGCGGAGGGTTAGGGCGAGACAGAGGGACAGAAGCAGAGGCAGCGGCGGGGGCGAGGGGGGGGGTGCGACACAGCGCGACACCCCGCGACACAGACAGACGGACGACAGGACCGACGGACGTACCCTTGTTGCGTGTTGACGTCGCCGGTGCCAGTGCCGCCGAACGCGGACGTCGCCAGTGCGTTGGAGGAGGACGACGTGGCGGTGGCGGTGGTGGCGGTGTCGAGGACGAGCGACCGGCGATGGCCACCGCCGACGAGGTCGGCGGCGAAGAGGCCCGGCGGGAACTGCGTCTGGACGGCGGCGTCGAGGCCGATGAACCACAGCGACGCCCACAGCATATCGAACAGGTCACACGACGGTGGCAGCCACGAGACGGAGCGGTGGCACTCGGTGAACGCGGTGCGGTTGGCGCCGCTGACGAGGTTCAGCACCGTCAGCAGATACACGTCCACCGCCCCCGCCGCCCCCGACGACGACGCTGCGGCGGCTTCCGACGCGGAGACAGCGACGCTGCCACCACTGGCCGCCCCGAAGGGCGTCGTCGTGGCGTGGGTCATGGCGGCGTGCAGCCGCAGCCGGTACTGCTCCTGCAGGTTTAGCAGCGTCGTCTTCAGCTCGCGACCGTCCATCATCGTCGACACCTCGCGCGCCATGCGCGGCCGACCACCGCGCAGACCCGACGCGTTGGCGTGGACGGCGGCGTTGGCGGCATCGTCGGCGTCGGTGGCGTCGAAGACGTGCGCGACGGAGGCGACGATCTGCAGCACGGCGAGCACCTGGTCGACGAGCGCGTGCTGCGCGTGCGCCTTGTGCGCGTGGTGCTCGCGCAGCTCGTCGATGGCCAGCGACAGCTGCCCGCTGCGGAGACAGTGGTACACGAACGGCCACAGCGGCAGCGCGGCGGCCGCGCCACCGGCGCCGGTGCCGCCGGACGAGGCGCTGCGGCCGCCGACGGAGAGCGGACTGCTCAGCGAGAACGACCCGGAGCCACCGAAGCTGCCGCCACGCGACATCGCCGACGCGGCGGACGCCGACGACAGCGACGCCGCGGGCAGCGCATTCGTTGCCGCGAGGAACGCGACGTAGCTGCGCACTTGCGCTTGCTTCGTGCCGCCGGGCGAACGCGCCTCCCCGCCGCTTCCGCCGCCGCCGTAGCTGTGGCCCAACAGCGACGCGGCCGACAACGACGACGACGTCGAGCTGTGACCACTGACGACGCTGGTCCATTGCGCCAGCGCTTGGTCCTCGAGGAACCGTTGGCCCCCGCGGCGCAGCAGGCGACGCAGCGCGTGTTGGTGGTCCTCCTCGACGACGTGCGCGTCGAAACACACCGCGGCGAATTTGCCGGGGACACACGGCGCGGCATTGCTCGCGGGTCCTTCGCCCACCATCGCGCGGAGCATCTCAAGCGTCAACGTGTAGCCCGCGATGTCGTTCTCGGTCATGAAACCGTCCTCCGCCACCAGCAGCGACGCCTTCTCGAGCAGCAGGCTGCACGCGGCGATCGGGCGACGTTGTTCCGAATGATCCGCGACATTGATGGCGCGAATGGCGTTGCGGTGTTCGACGAAGACCGGTGGCACCTGCGACGAAATCGTGCGCGGTAGGCCGCGGCTGCTGGACGCGGCGGCGGCTGCCGACGACGACGACGAAGCCACCGACGACGAAGACGCCGCCTGTTGTGACGTCGTCTTGCCCCACGACTGGGCACGGTGACCCAGACTCTCCATGAACGAGGCCTTGGCGGCTTCCCATTCGCGGGCGTTCCAACGACGACGCGACGCCTCCAAATACTCGTCGGAGCGGCGGCGGGACTCTTCGATGGCCGTCAGCACGATCATTTCGCGGTGATGCGCCAGGTAGCCTTCCATGCTCGTGGTCTCCAGACGCGCAGGCTCGCCCTTGGACTGTTGTTTGTCAATACAGAAACCGATCAGGCACCGGCACAGGCACTGGCACATGGCGAGCCCCCCCCCCGACCACACGCGGTACGTACCTTCAAACGAATCGAATTCACTTGGCTCAACAAGTTCTTCGCCGACAAATCTTCAGTCGCCAACGTGCGCAAGCTACGCGAGTTCGACGATTCGATCTTCTCCGCCATCAGCTTCGTCGCCTCGTTCAATTCGGCCACCTGCACAAAGACCCGTTTCCCCGGCGTTAGCAATGTCCCCCGCCTTCACAAGTTGACACAACGACAATAGAATGACTTACATTGCGATTCATGTAACGAGCGGAGCTGCCCGCATCGGCGAAATGGGCCAGCCGTTGGCTCTTGATGAAGACCTCGTCCAATTCTTCGCGAGGATTCTTCGACATTTTCCGTTGTTCCGTTTTCTATTCTATAGCTTCTTTGTTTCTTCACCACGTGATGGCAATGCAGGTGTTTCCCAGAGACGCTATACACAGCTACGTTCTTTTCTATTGTGTGTTTCTCTTTTGATTAGGGCCAGGGCCAGCAGCAGCGCAGCAGCGGTCACCAGCAGCCGCAGCGGTCATCACGTCTCGCAGAGAGCGTCTGCTGCGCTTTTGGTGAGTCTGCGCGTCCGTCTGTATGCTTCTCGTAGAGCAAAGTACACTTCGGACTTCGCCATTCTAACTTCGGTTCCAACACTCCAGTAAAGTTTACATCATCCGCTTTCACACACAGATTCTCGTCGGTTGTTTTCTTGAATGTATTGTTGATTGTAGGTCCTGCTGCTGGAACTAAATGTTTCAACTCTAGCACTTGTTTGCTTGAGGGTTTCCCTACATTCGTCAGCGCCGGTCTTTACGAAGCCAATACCAAATGTGATGGTCTCTAAAACATGCAAGTCTATCGTGGCATTTGTCGGGAATTCGATGAAAGATGCCCTCGTCGTCCCACCGGCGCTGCTTCTGCAGGCAAATGGACAGCGGAACAGAATATACCGGCAACGAATCCTCTTGGAGGATGTATTTCAAGTGGCTCGGAGCGTTCCGTGGACTGTTTGCTGAGAACTGCGACCGAACGAAGTGATGGCAACAAGCATCATTCCTGGTTTAGTGATTGCTCCATCCAATAACTACAGATTTACAAAACCGAGTGACACTGCTACACATCGCACCGTTCCTCTATCACACAAACACACACACACACACACACACACACAACACCCACCCCCAGCGAAGCTGCTGCGCGTTACTGCCGCGCGCTACTGCCCACATCGTTCGGTGGCTCTTCAAAACTCGTAATCGTCTTCGTACTCGTCTTCGTCGTCGTATTTCACGGTGGCAAAATCGAACTTCTTCTTCGCTTCATCGCTGCTCGTCGGTCGAGGCGTATGACCCGCCGTGGACCCGCTCGGCGACTGTGCAGTGGACGACGACGCCGATGCCGACGATGATGACGCCGCCGGCTCGTTGCCGTTGTCGCCGTCGTCTTGATGCCCGCCACCCTGGTGCATGAAGTTCTCGCGGTTCTCGTAGCGATAAAACGAGTTCACGTCGAGCAGCATCAGCAGAATGACGTCGCCCTGACGACTGCCCACGATCTCGTCAAACGACGGGCCCGACGACGAGTCGTGCATGTCGATCGGCCCGTTGTACCCGATCATGTCGTAGATCTCCCCCACGACCGTGTGGTCAATCGGCGTCTCCCCTTCTCCGTATTGGCCGATGCGGCTCATTTCGGGGATCACGTCGTCGAGGAAGAACTTGATTTTCACCGGGGACAACACCCCACTGCGATCGTAGTCCACCACCTGCCAGAAGAAGCGCAGGCCCGGCATGTGGCGCGGTGGACTCCGTGAAGCGCCTCCGCTCCCTCCTCCGCCGCCGCCGCTTTCCTCATTCGCGCTATTCACACTGTTCGTCGTCTTCGACATATCGTCCACGTTGTTCGTCAAGTCGTCCAACGCAATCACGAGCTTCACGTAACCGCGATAATCCAACTCAAACGGCGCGAAGACGATCAACTCCTCCGCGATACGTCGGACCGCTTTCTCCGTCAACTGCAGCGGATGCATCGAGAACCCTCGGAAAGCCGCAATTTCATCGAGGGATAACAAGCCATTTTGATCGAGATCCAATTGCAAGAAGCTGTGATAGACATTCAAGACGTTCTCGAAATGGAACCAATTGCTCTCGATTTTACTGAGGAATTCGGTGTCCAAATACTCGTCTTGATACGTCTGCAACTGGGCCAAGGTCTGTAACTCATCCATCACGTCACTGTGTACCAAGGTTCGGACAGGAATCTTGTTGATATTGCGTTGATCGAGGTAAAAGAGAAACTTGGCGACGGCCGTGCAGGTGTAGAACTCGTAGAAGGACACGTCCATGCTGTTGTGGGGGTCGATGATGTGGATGAACTCCTTCTGAATGAAGAGTTGCAACTGGTCACTGGTGATCCATCCAATGTCATCGTTACGGGCGGAATATGCGAGGAGTTTGAAGACGAGATTCTCAATGCCCATCGACTTGTGGATGTACCGTATCAGCGCTTCACTGGAAATGTATCCCAACTTATCGGGCTGCAAGTACATGAAGATCTTGGCACTGAAATATTGTTTCGAGTTCTGAGGAGCCATCTCTCGCAACGTTAGGAATGTTTGATAGTCGATTTCGTTGGCTTCTTTGAGATACTCCGCGATTGCCATGAATGAGTGTTGCTGCAAGCGGTTCGATTCCAGAGCACGGAGACTGTTTTCAACTATTTGCCTCTTAAGCTGATCCAGATGGGGTAACTCCGCTGGTCGATCAAACGCAACAGCGGTGATGGAAGGAATCGCTTCCATGGATTCTTCCGGGCTGAAATCAAAGGAAGCCATTTCTTCTCCGTACTAAATACTTGACTCTCCACTCTAATCTACCACCAGTCAATGAACAAGAAACCCCTTTGACTACAGCACGATCCGATGACGCTTGGTATTCATCGGACACACGATGCGTTGTATCCAACTATGCATTTTAGTTGGGTATAGAGTTAGCTTGGGGACCTTGTGCAGGTTCAAAATCGCAACGCCCGGTGAGACGCGACCGTTTCAATTTCTCAAAACATTAGTACGTTTTTGTGTCACAATACATGAAAATACAACCTAACACTCAGTCGCTATAAGTGTACACGAAAGCCCCGGCTGTTCTCGTTCTTCGCTTTCGCTCTCACGCTCTCGCACTCGCTGCTCTCTTCGTATCCCAGACGTGCCGTGCCAGCGTCTCCAGTTGTTCTTAGGAGATTATATTTTCAGCTGTCTCGTTGACCCCTTATTGTCGATTGAGAAGTTCATCGCGAAATATTGACCGAGTTTTTTTTCTTGTTGAAAGCCGAGTGCCGTATTTCGTCGTCGCAACTCCAAAAAAATGGCTGAATCCAAGCCTCGTGAAGTGAAGGTGCGCACCATGTCGAGGATGAGTCCGTGTAAGATTCTGAAAAATTGCGCTTGTTGTAGGTGGTATTATTGGGCGACACAGGTGTCGGAAAGTCGAGTTTAGTGTTGCGGTTCGTGACAAACAATTTCAAGCCTTACAGTGAATCGACGGTACGTCCTCATGGATTGGTACGACGGGTGATATGAACATGACTTATGACTTGTGGCTACAGATCGGAGCGTCGTTCATGAGCAAACTACTATCCGTCAACGGCAAATCGATCAAATTCCAAATCTGGGACACAGCCGGCCAAGAAAAATACCACAGCTTAGCACGTAAGTATTTCGTGTTTGGGACATGTACCGTGGGTTTGTATTCATTGATGTGAGGTGTGTTCAGCCATGTACTACCGCGGCGCCGCGGCGGCCATTCTTGTATACGACATCACGCGGTCGAGTACGTTCAAGACGCTGCAGAACTGGGTGGAGGAGTTGAAGAGTAAAGGTCCGAAAGACATTGCGATCGCGATCGCCGGCAACAAGGCGGACTTGGAAGACAGCAGGGTAAGCTCGGTTGCGCCATCGCTGTGCGGACCGAACGTTGTGTGGCTGACGTTGTCGCTCGTGTGTTGGATTACAGGAGGTAGATCGCTCCGTCGCACAAGGCTATGCGAACGAGATCAACGCCATCTACTTGGAAACCAGTGCGAAGGAGGACACCAATGTGCAGGACATTTTCGTGAAGCTGAGTAAGTGTCGACGCGTCTGCTGTTGTGTGCGTGTCTGTGGCGTAACAGTGTCTGTGTCTTTGTGTCCGTTTGTGTACATAGGCGCTCGGCTTCCGACGCCGCAGGCCAGCGATCCGAATGTTGTTCGTGCATCGAACAACAACATTCGGGCAGGCACCAAGCCAGCAGCGAAGGGAGTTTGCTGCTAGGATCGAGAAGGACTGCAGCAGGAGTCTTCCCACCGCTCCGGAGTTTAGCCAGTTTGTAGACATATGTGCGTTTCGTTTCGCCAACGCTTTAGCTTTTAAAAACTTTCCGCTCCTCTCTCTATGTGCCATGTTGTTAGATTTCACATAGACAAATATTGCAAGCAACCACACCACACTTAACTATTCATTTGGGATTCACCTCTTTGATTGAGTTCTTCTCTGTCTATTGACTTAGGTCGTCGGAGAGCGAACGTGGTCAGAGACTCACCAACAAAGAAATCGAAGCGAATGAACGTAGTTGACGCGATATTTGTCTTTGAAAATCCAACAACAATGGGATAGAGAGGTAGGCAGATTGATTGTTTGCAAAAGTTTACAACAGGCGCCAAGGCCCAACTACAAAGTGGCTAAGAACCCCCGGGGAGGGTGAAAAAGAAACCCACGACTACATCCGCCTCTATCTTAGCAGCACCCTCCCTTCGCTGCTGGCTTGGTACCTGCCCGAATGTTGTTGTTCGATGCACGAACAACATTCGGATCGCTTGCCTGCGGCGTCGGAAGCCGAGCGCCTTTACAAACGGGCACAAAGACACAGACACTGTTACGCCACAGACACGCACACAACAGCAGACGCGTCGACACTTACTCAGCTTCACGAAAATGTCCTGCACATTGGTGTCCTCCTTCGCACTGGTTTCCAAGTAGATGGCGTTGATCTCGTTCGCATAGCCTTGTGCGACGGAGCGATCTACCTCCTGTAATCCAACACACGAGCGACAACGTCAGCCACACAACGTTCGGTCCGCACAGCGATGGCGCAACCGAGCTTACCCTGCTGTCTTCCAAGTCCGCCTTGTTGCCGGCGATCGCGATCGCAATGTCTTTCGGACCTTTACTCTTCAACTCCTCCACCCAGTTCTGCAGCGTCTTGAACGTACTCGACCGCGTGATGTCGTATACAAGAATGGCCGCCGCGGCGCCGCGGTAGTACATGGCTGAACACACCTCACATCAATGAATACAAACCCACGGTACATGTCCCAAACACGAAATACTTACGTGCTAAGCTGTGGTATTTTTCTTGGCCGGCTGTGTCCCAGATTTGGAATTTGATCGATTTGCCGTTGACGGATAGTAGTTTGCTCATGAACGACGCTCCGATCTGTAGCCACAAGTCATAAGTCATGTTCATATCACCCGTCGTACCAATCCATGAGGACGTACCGTCGATTCACTGTAAGGCTTGAAATTGTTTGTCACGAACCGCAACACTAAACTCGACTTTCCGACACCTGTGTCGCCCAATAATACCACCTACAACAAGCGCAATTTTTCAGAATCTTACACGGACTCATCCTCGACATGGTGCGCACCTTCACTTCACGAGGCTTGGATTCAGCCATTTTTTTGGAGTTGCGACGACGAAATACGGCACTCGGCTTTCAACAAAGAAAAAAAACTCGGTCAATATTTCGCGATGAACTTCTCAATCGACAACAAGGGGTCAACGAGACAGCTGAAAATATCTTCTTCTGCGAGTTGTCACGATCAATTGTAGTGCGACTCTTGGTAAACAGTCCTGTCTTCTAGGATTCGGTTCCGAAGAGCGTCGATCAGGGGCAACAAATCGGCTCGGCTCGAGCACGTGCGCAGCTGTTGCCAGTTTTCGCCGCGCTGCGATTTTTCTTGTAACAACGAACGAGACGACGTACAACAATCTGTTTCGAAATACATATACATTGCACATAAAGTGTCCTTCTCCATTGTACAGTAAAATTGAAACGCCCAAGTGTACATAAAGTGTACTTTGAAAGCGACAAACTGTTGGTCGATTTGTCCAGACTAAAAGTACATCAAAAAGATTTGATTGATGAGTCAGATGGCGGCGGCGGCGTTGTTCGCCTTCTCCGAACTAACTTCCAGGAGGATTCACGACATCACCCACGACTACAAAGGAATATGTCATTTCTGTCCAAGGAAAAAGCGTGTGAGAAATGAAACTCGCTACCCGACGATATCTGACAACCGTGCGATGCAATATCAGCGCTCATTCCGGTGCGCAACTCACAAGTCTCACGCACGCGCTGAATGAAATTGCCTCCGCCAAGACATCGTCACTGATTGATACCTCTTTGGGCGATAATGGTTCCCTTGTTGTGAAGTTTGGAGACGTTCTACAGGTGGAGATTCGGATTGCCCAGCATGGGGGTTTCTCTTTGAAAGAATTCTTCAGGAAAAAGTCTCCTCAAATTCCTGTGCTCCGACAGTATCATGACACGCGGTCAGGTTTAAAACTCGACTCCACGATTGCAGATGGCATGAATGTGCTTGATGTTGAGTACATTCCTGACCCCACTGCGGCTCGTGAATCCCTTCGGGAAGTCGTCGTTCCTTCGTCGTCTGCGCTCTACGACGAAATGCACAGCACCGACAAATGGGAATATAAACGAGGCCAGCCCGGTGTCTATTGGTATCATGACGCCAATGGCTCGTTAGCCCCTTATCGACTGATTCCGGGTGCACGGCCGACATTCATCATCTTCAGCGACCAGTTCGAGGCGTTGCAGGGCGAGCTCATCGACGGCAAATCCAAGTTGCGTATCGAAGAACTTCGAGGTGGTTTGGTAGACCGTGGTGCAGGCAACATCGTGAGAGAGAAACTAATAGACCTGAGTGATTTCAAGAGACTCGGCATCGGTATCCGGTTCACCGACCGTGTCGACTTGCCACCGTTCTTCGTCCACGAGTCGGACAGTGTCCTCGACGACACGATCGAGTCCATTCAAAGTGTACGTGTGATGGGTGGGCCGTCCACATTAGTAGAGAACAAATATGGGTATTCAGGTGACTGTTGGAGCGAGGTGAAAGCGATGGGGTCGTCGTTGGTGAAGAAAACGATACGTGGCGAGGTCACCCCGTCGAGCCGATAGACCTGACCCCCCACGAACGCCATTCATCAGTCGCACCCTGCACATTTACTACTGGCAGTACTGTAACGTTTAAACTAGACTATTGCTCAGGAGGGGCTGTTCAGAACGAGATTCGAGGCGCCGCTCAGTCGTCGAGGTAGCCGTATTTCTTCAGACTTTGTCGGTTCTTGCGCCAGTCCTTGTCGACGGTAACAGACAACTCCAAGTAGACGCGTCGTTGGAGAAACTGAACGAACAACACAACATAACAGAACACAAGAGAACACAAGAGAACACCACAGAACAGAACCCAGATCCACCATCAGAGGAAGACGGAACGGCTGGCGTTAGACCGACCACATCGATGGGTGGGGCGGGAGGAGGTGGTAGCGTACCTCCTCCAGCTTCGTCCGCGCCACCGAGCCCAGCTCCTTCACCTTGGCGCCGGCTTTGCCAATGACAATCGCCTGCTGACTGTCTTTCTCGACGACAATCGACGCTTCAATCACCGAGAGCCCTGGCGATTTGTCGTGGAAGCGATTGATTACCACTTCGCAGCTGTACGGGATTTCCTCCTGTTCCACGTGTTGTAGCAGACGTCAGCGGTGACCATGGCAGTGGCAGAGCCTAGACGAGGGGTCGTACCTGGTACATCTCAAACAGCGTCTCGCGGATGATTTCCGTCGTGAAAAACCGCTCGTCTCGATCAGAGACGTCGTCCTCGGGGTAGTACTTCGGGCCCTGTACGATGAGGTGTCAGTGAGAGAATCGAAGGGTCAAACAGGAAGGGTAGCGGTGCGGGGGATGCGGGGGCGTGCGAGTTACCGGCTGCATAAACGACCGCAGCCTCTCCACGAGGGCGTCGACATTCTGCCGGTGGATCGCCGATATCGCCACGATTTCTGTACGAACAGCATCATCGAATGAATGCGATTGTCAGGCCCAGCACACAACAGGAGCATAGAAGACGTTGGAGGGGCCGCCCGCACCTGCTTGAGGCAACAGCGCCGCCCAGAGCCGTTGCAGCTGTTCGATCGGGCGGACGTCGCCATGCGACCTGCTCGATGACGACGCATTCGATGGCGGCATCGTCTGATGATGCAGCAAATCGACTTTATTGATGGCCACGATGATCGGCGTGTTCGTGTTGTTGAGTCTACAAGGGCACAGGGCGACGGGTGTCACAGGTGGTTGCGGTTGGCGTAGAGCAGGGGCGAGGCAGGGCGAGGCGGGGCGAACCTTTGCATGAGTCCGTCGTCCTGCAGTGCTTCGCCGTAGACGTCTGTGACCAAGAGGACGACGTCGGTATCGCGCACCGCATCGTGGATCGCGTCCCTCATCGCCTCGTGCATGGTGTACTTCGGGGCCAGCATGCCGGGGGTGTCCGTCAAGACCATTTGGCAATTCGCTTCGGTCAAGATACCATTGATGCCATGTCGCGTTGTTTGAGGCTTAGGCGAGACGATGTTCAACTTTTGGCCCAAAATGGCGTTCAAGAGGGTCGATTTGCCGACGTTGGCGTTGCCGACGATGGAGACGAAGCCCGAGCGAAACGCTGACGACGGCGCAATGGTTAGGTCTTCGATCTGATCATCAAGACGGTCAATGTCGAGGAAGAAACCATCATCCTCTTCCCTTTCGTGAGGTGTTAGATTCGACGAAGTGGTGGGTGGAGGCGCTGCTCGAGGCTTCGGAGATGTGGAGCGGAAGAAGTTTGGACGCGCTTCTTTGCTGTTAAAGATGGGTGATAAGCCTCGCCGAGGCCTCCAGGGCGAGACTAAGGCGGATGCCCTTCGAGGCTGACACACGAACAAGAGAACCAACCATACAAATGTATGCACCATTGTTCTCAACGTTCTCATCGTTCTCATCGCTTTACCAAACCGAGTCGTGCCCATGCAAAGCGACACATGCAATATCCGAAGATGAAAGGATATTGATGTTGTTCCTTCTTTGTGTTCATGGCGATGAATTGAGCACATCAAGATGCACCGCCAAATGGAGCAGCGAAAGTGGCGAAGGTGGTTGATGATGAGCCTCAATGCAACGCCAAAATTGAAACGCTTTTTGGCGAAGAGAGGCTGGGTTGGGTAGGTTTGGGTAGGTCTGGGTGGGTTCCTTGGCGTCTCTCGACGGCGACGGTGGCCTCGTCGCTTCTTCTTCTACTTCTTCTTTCAGCGTAATCCTCTGCATCCTGCACCACCACGCACGGTGGTGTTTCATGTGGCTTGAACCATACAACATACACGCTTAGCATCGACGCTTGCGTGCGGAGCATCAGCAGGAGCCTTCTCTACCCATCGAAGAAAGGAGGTCGTGTGGTGTGCACGTGTCGAGAATGTCGAAAAAGAAAGCGCCTGGTGTACCGGCCACCGGAGGATTCATATCCTTTTCGGATGTGACAAGTAACTACGCCGATGACAAGCCCAAGTCACGCTACGTGACGTCCACCGAGTCGAACGTGTCCGTGTTGTACACGGGCCACGACCCCGTCTTGACCATCGCCTGCAAACGCCTGCTGAAGAAGGACATCAACACGAAACTCAAATCGATCCAGGAAATTGTGCAGGTGTTAGCCGCCAGCAAAGATGGCGACGAGTCTGTCGTCGGCGATTTCATGGCGTTTTTCGCCTTCGCCTTCTCGAAGCTGCTCTACGACGACAGTGTCCAGGTGCGGCTCGGCGTGGCCACCATCTTATCCACCGTCTGCGAGGTCAACAAGAAAGCCCTGGCACCTGCGATGGAGGAATTAATCGGCGGCTGGTGGCAGATGATGTCGGATCCGACGTCGGACGTGGCGCAGCGGTTCCGCAGCAGCTTCACCGCCGCCTTCCCACCCAAACGACGCCACATGGTCGTCCACCACCTCAGCACACGTATCTTTGACCACTGTGTCAAGCATCTGGCGCTCACGGCGTCGGAACTGCAGGCGCTGACGCAGTGCAGCGACGACGACCTCGTCGAGAAGTACGAACGCGTCACCGTCGCCTGTCTCGGCGGCCTCACGTCGCTGCTCGAACAGCTCACCCCCGACGAACTCACCGCGCGTCTCTTTGACGAGGACCATCGTGAGCAGCGGTCAGCGAGCCTCCACGCGCTGTTCAAAGTCCACGCGACGTCGGCGTCGTCGGAGGTGAAGAAAGCGCTCGGCGCGTTGGTCACGATGCTGCTCGAGCGTCAGCCGACGACGCTGCGCAGCGGCAGCGTCGACCTGTTGCGCAGCTTTTGCCTCGAGAACCTCGACGAGCGCGCGACGGCGACGGTGCTGCAGAGCGCGCTGCAGTTGCTCGTGACGCTGGCGCACCGCTGGCCGCAGAGCTTCGAGCGCGGCGGCGGTGGCCAGTGGCTGCACGTGGCGCAGAAGCTGACGCAGCTGCAGCGGTCGTCGCTCAGCCACGTCGCCGACGCGGTGCTCGATTTCCTGTTGCCCTTTGCCGGCGCGGTGCCCGCGACGAAGCTCGGCGTCTACGCGGAGCGGTCCGCCGACGCCGACGCCGCGGCGACGGCGGCGGAGAAGCCGACGAAGCTGCAGGCGGCGCTGCTGGCGCTGCTCAGCGACGCCATCGCCACCGCCACCGCCACCGCCGCCCCGGCGGCTGCGGCCACAGCGACCGCGGCACAGCTGCCGCTGAGCAAAGCGACGCGTCTGCGCCGCATGACGCGCGTCGTCGAGTGCGGCGTCTTTTTGCTGCTGCGGCGGCTGCCCGACGACGGCGCCGGCGGCGGCGGCGGCGGCGGCGGTTTCGTCGTCCACGCGACGCGCGTCGCGGAGCTGCTGACGCTGCTGCAGCGCGGCCTCCTCGCGACGCTGCAGGCGCTGGCGATGCCCGACGCCACCGCCGCCGCCGCGGGGCGGTCGACGCTGCGACAGCCGACGACCGCCGCCGCTGCGGGCGCCGCCGCGGTCGATGACCTCGTCGGCAGCGTGCGTCGGTCGCTGTGGCTGCTGCACCGCGCGACGACGACGACGCGACCCGGCGGCCTCCTCGACGCCGCCGCGTGGCAGACGCAGCTGTGGCAGCCGATCGCCGCCGCCGTTTGCGCCGCCGACGCAGCGGCGACGGTGACCGCAGCCGACGGCGACAGCGACGGCGGCGACGGCAACGCGTCGCTGCTGCTGCGCTGGGTCGACGTCGTCGTCGGCGGCGCGGCGCCCGACGCGACCGCCAGCGACAGCGACGTGCGCTGGGACGTCGGCGCCTTCGCCGTCGTCGACACGGCGCTGGCCGCGGCGCTCAACAGCGACCGCGTCGCGACCGTCGCGGCGGCGTTACGCGTCGCCGAACGCGTCGTCGTCGTCGGCGTCGATGCGGCGCCAGCGACCCGCTGCAGCGGCGGTGGCGGCGGCGGTGGCGGCGCAGCTGCGGCGTCGCCTCGTCGAGACGCGGCCGCGGTGGCTCACGTGTCTCGTCGCCGCCTGCGCCGTGACGCGCGCTGCGGAGGCGCCGACGGACGCGGCGGTGGCGTCGCGGTGGCTGCGGCGGCTGCTGACGACGCCGCTCGGCGGCGGCGGCGACGTCGCGTCGCCCGCCGACGTCGTCGCGACGGCCGCGCGCACCGGCAGCGCCGCGGCGCTGCTCGTCGCGGCCGGCGCCTGGGACACCGCCGCGACGCCAGCGACGACGGAGGCGGCGGCGACAGAGGCGACGATGGCGACGATGGCGACGCTGCTGTCGCTGCTCCGTCGCGGCGACGGCGACAGCGACGGCGACGGCGACGGCGGCGACGTGTCGCCCGCGACGCTGCAGCGCGTCGGGGCGCCGCTGCTGCACGACGTGCGCCTCGCGCCCATCGCGACGCGTGTCGCGCTGGCGCTCGCGCTGCTGCGCGTGACACCGACGGCGACGCGTGTCGCGACGGTCGACGCGGCGGTGGCCGCGTGGCGCGACACCCGCGACACCGACGACAACAGCGACGGGGACGGCGACGCGGCGGCCCCGTGACGCGGTGGCTGGTGCTGTCGCTGGTGGCGCGCGTCCTGCGCGACGACCGCGACACTGCGCGACACGCGACAGCGGCGACGGTGGGCGACGAGTGCGACGCGGTGCGCGCGCTCGTCGCCGACGACGCCGACGACGTCTTCGTCGGTCGCCTGGCGACGCTGCTGCTGCGCCGCGACACCGACGGCGACGCTGACGCTGATGGCGACACAGACCGCGACACAGACCGCGACACGGGCCGCGACACGGGCCGCGACGCGGTTGTGGCGTCGCGGGCGGCGGTGGTGTCGCGGCTGCTGCCGCTGCTGCCGGCGACGGTGACGCGGCGGCTGCGGCGGCGCCTCTGCGACGCCCTCGACGCGCCCTTCGCCTCGACGGCGGCGGCGGCGACGGCGTCGGCGGCCGGTGGCGTCGACGTGTCGCGGTGGGTGCGTGGCGCGACGCTGCTGCCGCGGCTGCTGCGGCAGCCGTGTCGCGACACCGACGCGTCGGCGGCGGCGGAGGAGGCGACGGTGGCGCTGGCGACGCCGGCGCTGTGGACGCGCCTCACCGCGGCGCTGGCCACCGGCGACGACGGCGACGGCGACGGTGACGACCCGTCGCATGTGTCGCGGCGGCGGTGGCGGCGCTGGCGGCCGCCGTGTCGCTGTGGCGCGCGTGGCTCGCGGCGGCGCCGGCGACGGTGTCTCGGTCGCCGGCGCTGGCGACGCGCGTCGTCGTGGCGCTGTTCGCCCTCGACGCGGCCGGCGACGCCGCCGTGTCGCGCGCCGCCGGTGTCGCCGAGGCCTACGCCGCGACACTGGCGGCCTACGGCGGCAGCGACAGCGGCGGCGGTGTCGCGGGTGTCGCGGCGCAGTGGTCGCAGTACGCGACACGCGACTTCTGCGTGTCGCCGACGCTGCCGCGGTGGCTACGGGTCGCCACGTGTCACGCGGCCTACGCCCTCGCGACACATCTGTCGCCGCCGTCGGTGTCGCGACACGTGTGTCCCGGCGGCGGCCGCCGCGCGTCGGGCGGTGTCGGTGTCGGTGTCGGTGTCGCGGCGGCGGTGGAGCTGGCGCTCGACCCGCGGCGCTGTCCCCGCGGCCGTCGCGTGTGGTACGCGCAGCGCAGCGTCGCCACCGACGGCGACGGCGACGGCGACGGTGACGGTGGCGAGACGGCGACGCTGCAGCTGCGACCGGCGACGGTGCGCGGCGTCCACCTCGAACACGGCGCCGAGCGCCCGTACTACACCGTCGCCCTCCACGACGACACCTCCGGTGACGGGGGCGACACACAGCGCGAGCTGCAGACGGAGTGGTGGCGGTACGTTTTCTTCTGTTTTTGACTGTGTCGCGGTGTGTCTCGTGACGTGTCTCACGCGGTCTGTGTCTCACTGTGTCGTGTGCATAGGCTGCATCTCTCTGTGCCCCACGGCTCCTCCTCCTCCACCGACGGCGAAGGCTCCGCCACCGCGGCGGAGACGGTGACGCGCGTCGTGTCGCGGGGCGACGCCGCCGCCGCCGCCGTCGTCGCGGCGTTGTCGCGTCTGCTGCGCGACTGTGTCGCGACGCTGCCGCAGCGTGTCGCGGGGGACTACTGGCTCACGCAGACGCTGGTGCGTGTCGCGGTCGACGCCTGTGTCGCGGACCTGCTCCGGTGTCGCGACACCGACGGCGACGGTGACACTGCCGCCGCCGCCGCCGCCGGTGTCGTCGTCGATGCGGCGGCGGTGACCCGCGGCGTGCAGGCGCTCGTCCTGCGCCACCTGCGCCACAGCCACAGCCCCGCGACACCGACGACGACACCGACGACGGCGACGCCGATGGCGGCGGAGGGCGACGCGGTGCTCTGCGCGCTGCCGGCGCTGCTGCGACACGCGACGGGGCCCCGCGACACGCTCTGGACGGCGGAGGTCCTCGCGACGCTGCGCGACACGACGCTGGCCGCCGCGCCGCGTCTCGCGCACGACCGCGACACGTGGCGACGCCGCGTCGCCCTCGTCGCCTCTCTGCTCGACGGCGACACCGACCGCGACACCGTCGGCGGCAGCGGCGGCGGCGGCGGCGGCGGCGTCCTCGACGCGATCGCCGAGGCGACGCTGCTGCCGGCCGCCGTCGCGCACGTGTCGCGCGCCGCCGCAGCCGACGACGACGGTGACGGCGACGGCGCCGAGGCGGCGCTGCGCCATTTGCTGTGTCTCGTGTGGACGCGACACGGCCACCGACGCGCGACACGCGGCGGTCTCGACGGCAACGGCGGCGGCGGCGACGGCGACGCCGACGCGGCGCTGTTCGCCGTGCGCAGCTGGGAACCGCCGCTGGCGACGCATCTGCTGCGCGGCCTCTTCGGCGCCCCGCGACACGCGGCGACACAGGCGTCGGTCTTCACGCGACACGCGACGGTGGCGGCGCTGGGCGGCGCGTTGCTCGGCCGCGACCGTCGCGAGGCCGCGGCGCTGCTGCCGCGCGACACGTGTGCCACGCCGGCGGTGCTCGCGACACTGCTCGCCACCGTCGTGCCACCCCGCGACACCGACGGCGACACCGGCGACGGCGCCAAGCGCCTCGTGCGCACGTCGCAGCGGCTGCTCGCGGCGAAGCTGCTCGAGGCGTTTGCCGCCCGCGACGACACCGCGACACGCGCCTGGGCCGGTGTCGCGCCGCTCCTGCGACACCGCGGCGCCACCGCCGCCGCCGCCGCCGCCGACGACGACGCCGCCGCCGCCGCCGCCGCCGCCGCAGACGACGACACCGCCGCCGCCGCTGCAGACGACGACGAGGACACCGACGACGACGACGGCGACGCGGCGGCGCGGACCGCGACACGCGACGGCGACGTGTTGCGCGGCGTGTTGCGTGTCGCGGGCGGCGGTGACGACGCCGTCGCGTCGCAGTGGCTCGACGCGCTGACGCAGCGCTTCGACCCCGCCGCCATCGCCGCGCGGGTCACCGCCGCTGCCGCCGCCGCATCGGCCGCATCGGCCGCAGCTGACGACGACGACAGCGACGCGGACGCCGACGGCGACGGCGACAGCGACGACGACGGCGACAGCCGCGTCACACGCGACACCGGCGACCGGTCGCCGCTGCCACCGGGCGGCGTGTCGCGCCACTTGCTGCGACAACTGGCGACGGCGGCGGCGGCGCCGGGGGCCGACGGTGCCCGCGACACGGCGGCGACGCGGCGGCTGCGCGTCGACGTCGCGTCGCGGTTCGACGCGGCGGGGTCGCTGTGGCTGTGGCTGGCGACGCTCGCGGCCATCGACACCGCCGCCGCGGCGGGGCCGCGCGCAATTCGCTGCGGTCGCAGTGCGGCGGCTGGCTCCAGCGACGCGGCGCCTTCGCCGAGGCCGTCGCGCTGCTGCTGCGGCTCGCGACGCCGCCGCCGGCGACGGACGCAGCGACGGCGTCGCGGCGGCGGCGGCGGCGCAGCGGCAGCTGCACTGGCTGCCCCTCGCCACCGCCACCGACGGCAACGACGGCGACACCGACGCGCTCTACGCGACACACCGCGCGCGTCTGTGGCGCCTCTCGGCGACACCGACGGCGACAGCGACGGCGACGGCGACACCGACGGCGACGAGTGACGCGCGGCTGGCGACGTGGGCGGCGCTGGCGCTGCAGCGGACGGTGCTGACGCTGCCGGCGCTGACGCGGGCGTTTTGGGCGTCCGACGCCTGCGGCCGGCGCGACAAGCGGCGGCTCGCGAAGTTCGTCGAGGACCACGTCCGCGGCGCGCTGCTGCGCCGCGAGTTGGCCGTCATCGCCGCCCGCAGCCGCGACAATGGCAGCGGCAGTGGCAGCGCTGGCGATGCACCCGCCGCCGGGGCCGACGCGACGGCGCCGACGGACGCAGCGCTGACGGTGGTGGGCAACGTGCGCACGGGGCAGATCACCGCGTCGTTCGTGCACGACGAAGTGGCCGTCGACTTGACGTTGACGCTGCCGGCGGCGTATCCGCTGAAGAACGTCGACGTGTCGTGTACCCGCCGCGTGGGCGTGTCCGAGGCGCGGTGGCGGCGGTGGGTGCTGCAGATGATCCACTACCTCTCGCTGCAGGACGGCACCGTCTACGATGCCGCGGCGCTGTGGCAGTCGAACCTGCAACAAGAACTGGCGGCCGTGGAGCCGTGTCCGATCTGCTACTGCACGCT
>SMOI01000015.1:128717-145531 GCA_008000375.1 Poteriospumella lacustris
GCAGCCATCAGCGGAATACACGATATTCTCTCTCAGCCCCTTTCTCATTCGATGATGAAGAATCTGTTGCCGCTCCTATCGCAATCCGTTTACGACAAATCCGATCGAGTGCGTCTGGAGTTCATCAAGATTCTCATAACCGTGAAGGGTCTCCGCGAGATCCATTTTTACGACATCGTGTCGGTGGACACCCTCTTCATGCGGTTGGTCCACGAACGACATTCGACGGAAATTGTCGGCGAGTTGACATCGTTGCTCTTCAATTCTTTCTTCCCACCCAGCGAGGAAGGGTCCACAATCAATAAGGAGCATGTGAAGCGTTGCCTGAATATGATCGATCAAAACCTCTCGGCGGCTGAAGTGTTTTACTCTCAACTGCATTTGCATTTGCCAACCGGAGCGATCGCCAAGTTTGTGGCGATGCTGAGCAATATATTGGATACAACGGCGGAAGCACTTCAGGCTTCTGCGGGGCAGCTAGGGCCTCAATGCGAGGTAGGGCCAGTATCTAAAAATAGTAAGCGGTCCAGAAGCGGCAAAGCCATTAAGGAGGTAAGGTTTTCCATCGAGATGGCGCGCCATACACCTTCTCATGCGTGTTCTCTGCAGGCCAACGGACACCAATCTCAATCTGATGTGGCCGAGCTAGCGGACAAGGTGTTCGGCATCGCTCGGGTGTTGGTCGGCATTTTCCGTGGATCGTTTGACAGCTTTTGCGATGAGCAGCCCAGTTTGGAACTGCTTCACAAGTTCATTACCCCTGAGCGACTGAGTAGGGTCGTAGACGCCGTCACGAGTTTCAACTTTGATTTCGATTCGTTGGGTGCGGTATTTGAAATCGTCGGCTATGTCTCCAAACTACCTCACTGTCCGCACAGCCAAAGTTGGGGCGAGACTTTCAACTATGCCCTCTTTGAGCATGTCTTGCAGGTGGCATGTGAGGCAACTCCTCGTGTTCAGGAGGTCGAACTTTGGTTGGCAAACAAAGCGGTTGATGTTCTTGTTGCCAACGGCAGCGATGTTACGATTCTTGACAATCTTCTGGTAACAGTGAGTGCGATAGGGTCCGGGAAAGGTAGCGAAAGTCTTCCCGTCTCGACGATGCTCCTCCAAGCCTATGGGCACTATATTGCCAAGAACATCAACAACTTTATGCGTCCATCAGAGCAGGTAGGTAGTTCATCGGCAACGTTCGTCATTGCTTGTGACAAAGAAACGCTTACTTCCTTTGTGTCTCTAGGCGAAGCTGCAGAAACTGGTGCAATTGCAAAGGAAGTATTTCGCGATGCGGAAAAAGTTGAAAACAAGCGATTTGACAGGCAGGATGTTTCAGTTCTCTCTATCGCGCATCTTCAAGTCGTTCGTCGTGGTTGAAATGGCCAAAGTGGCAGCTATGCTCAGATCGATGGAGAAATCCACCGCAGATGTGTTCGAAATTGTTGACGATGTCATCGAAGCCATTCGAAAGTTGCCTCCCTCGGTTGTGTCGGGACAAGAACTCACTGTGCTTTTGCTGTCGTTGATTGATCTTCTTCACCTTGTCGATGACACGTCATACGAACTTCTATTTGAGAGGTGCCATATGGTCCTTCAGATGGTTGAGACGGATTTCCCTCGAGTGATGGACGCACCAGTTCTCGCTGCGTGTATTGAGCGAATGTCGGTCGTAGTGGCAACAGTTGGCAATAATGTTGCTGCTTCTGGTTCTCTGAAAGATTGCATGAGCAATTTGGGATCTATGTTGGAGCGAGACTTCAAGGTCAGCCCCAACCTGGCTGTGGTATAGTGTCGATTCGCTGTTTAAAAAAAAATCAGAAAAAAGAATTGGTTAACTTCATGTAGTTAAATTTCTTAGCCAACTTCAAGTATACAAAGAATCCCTCCGTCGTAAGTAGTGCCATCTACAAAAAGAAACAAGAAAAAGGACGCGTAAGACATTAAATATCAATTCAAAGCGAGATATTTCATAAATAATTGGCAGCGAAGCCGAAGTTCCTCAGACAAATTAAAAATTGTGCATCAAGTCGAGATTTTCTCGTCAGAGATTGTTCACTCAAATTGCCATCATAGGAAGGAAGCGATGCTTAAGAGACAGAAGTACTTACCACGCGGTTATGTGTTTAAAGGACTGGGAAATTCTCCGGGACCATCTCAATGTCTGCGAGGGGAAACAGCAATTCGAGAACGAAGAGAAAGATCTCCATGATAATAACGACAACAACCGCGATCACCCCAGAAATACGGCCCGAGGACGAGAACCGAAAGATACGTTTGATCAACGACGGTCGCTTCAATGTCATGATATGCAGATAGATATTCTCCACGCGCTTTGCCACATCGGTCCAACTGTACATTGAGGAGACGCATTCGTGTAAATCAGACGGGTCCATTTTCCGAAAGATATTGACGCCCTCCAGGACAGCCTGAGCCAAACTCTCTGGGTGAGGGTCAGCAAACTTGATCATTGAAGGTGGGAGAACTTCACATACGCCACCGACCTTTGTCGACACCACGAACAAGCCACACGATGCTGCTTCCAGTAGCGCAATACAAAACGACTCCGTCAAAGAGCAATTCAAAAAGATATTGCCTCGCGAAAGTACGTTTCGGACTTCACTGTGCGGCACTGCACCCAGAAATTCTACACGATCATACAACTGATGCTTCTCGCGCATTTCTTCCAACAGAAGCAGCTTCGGCCCATCTCCACCAATGATAAAATGAACATTGGTCGATTGCGCGCAGACATGCGGAATGACGTGGGCCAGCAGATCTATCCCTTTCCGAAAAACCAAGCGAGAAAGAACTACGACTGTCACACGCTTCTTATCGTTCGCCGTACTAACGGTAGACAGCGGCATGAACTTCGTGGTGTCCACAGCATTCGGAATGGCGGAGATGAACGACGGATGCAAACGCGCCCGAATCGACAAGTTCTCACGACAGGCATGTGAAACACAGATCACATGATCGACATCGGAAAGAGTTATCTCCAGCATTTTGTTAATGTGAATGCTTGCCAAATCTTGAAAACCGAACAGAGAATGATCAGTGAAACATGTGCGGTAACCCAGAGATCGAGCGAAAAGAAGACTTTCATGGGCCATGACAGATACACATTGGTGACCATGAACAATTTGGATCCTTTCTCTGTGAAGGATATCCCGGAAAAGGGGTAGGAAACAGCACATAGTGGGAAGAACAACTTGGTCATACACCACCGTGAGGGGCAAGTAATACACTTTAAGCCCGTTCGCCATTACTCTCACCCCGCATCTATCACCATACCGATGGGTGACAACAATCACTTTGTGACCTCTTTGCATGAGGCATTGTGCCAAGCACCAAACATGAGTTTCAACACCACCAAAATTCGGAAAGAAGAAGTCTGAAACCAGACATATTCGAATTCGTTTGTTCGCCAAACGGGATTGATTTTTCATGAGGCCATCATTTCCTTTTCTAACCTCTCAAGCGTCGAGAAATAATATGATTGTGGTCTTGTCGGTCACTGGCCAAGTCGCTGGCGATAGTGCAACACGAGCAGACCACAGAGAGATTTGACTCCGTCCGGTTGGCGAATGTGTGGCCATGGACAGTACATACGAAATGCCGAATATATATAGGGCAATACATTCATATGTATGCATTGATCTATGTACATTGAACTTCTGACCAGTTTTAAGAAGCGAACAGAGCTCATTTACTTTAAAATTCAGGACACTTGAGCGATGATGTACACTTCTTTACATTGTCCAACGATCAAAGCATCGAAGCGATTGCGAGGTACTTAGTCATGCAAAATCAGCCCCGTGAATGTTATCACGCCTGTTTACTTATGGGCCATCTTATCAGCGATGAAGTCCGCGATTCTGAGTACATAGAACGGTAACGAAAACCTTTGCAAACAACGTGCAGAGAATTCTTACCTTTGTTTCAGCTCATCACAAGGTTGCAACATATCCATCTTCAGCGGCTGACGATTAAAGGGATCTAAACAGAAAAGTTAAGTAAACCTCCGAGTTTTTGCCCAAATCAATGCTTCAAATCCAAAGCGACCGATTACCTGTTTCGTTGTTGAGAAGGTGCTGAGTGATTGTCGACCTATCCACAATCATTCCAGACGTTGGTAACAAAACGGGATCCTGCATGAGCTTGTCCAAGATAGGGTCAAAGAAGTCCGACGGTGCGTCCGCCACCAACTCGTCAATGTCGATCACTTGAGTGCGCACAACTTTAACCCGCTCAATAAGTTGTTCCATTGCAACGCGTTCTTCCACAGTGACCATGTTGTGTTTCGAAACAGTCGTAAGAGCCTTCTGAAGAGGGACACCATTGTTGAAGAAACTATCTTGCGCCACACTGGTGAAAAACTTCTCCTCGGTCGAGAAATGCGTCATTGCTGCAATCACCTCGGAGAGCATAGTACGTGGTTTAAAATTGTACGCATCCATGTTGTCGACTTTCAGCTCCAAGCTTTTGCTGCCAACCAATCGATTTAAAACGCTGAGCAAGCAGGACGTGAAACGTGGAAGGATTTCGTCCAACAGAAAGGGCTGGCGGATTACTGGGTCCGATGTTAAATAGTTCAACATATTCAAGGTCTCAATACAAAGGCCTGCAGACCCTTTGCACTCATTCTCATTCGATTCATTCCGCTCTTCCATCATCTTACGTTGCTCTTCGTCCATTGACGCCCACTCCGCGTTGTTGCCTTTCAACAGTTGAAACTTCCGAATCTCTGATAATTTGTCCAACGTCGTCGCCACCAATGCATTGGTCTCATTGAGAAGGCCGTTTGCAAATTTTACAAACGATAGATTGGACACTCCTGAAGCCTCACCAACAGAAGAGTCATCGTGAGCCATTGCAATTCCCTGAAATGCTGGCCGATGGCTGGGCAAAGTCCACAGATGCTTCAAGATTATCATAATATTTCGTCGATTGGACAACTTTTCGTAAAATCCCGTTTTCTCCACGTCCCCGTAAAGAAGCAAAAGAGCTGGAGCCAGGAATCGTTGTGCCGTCGTGTGCGACGCGAGAAGCTGAGTGTGAGCACCATCACTTGGGCGCAAAGGTGTGTAGAGTTCTTCATGACCACGCTCGGCGACAGGCAAAAATATGTGGTACATTAGAACTCCCAATTTTGCTCGCAGATGTGGGCTTTGAATTGCCCATGGCCGGCGAAGAAAGAAGACCAAAACAGACAAGACACCTTGAAAGTTCACGGAGTGCAAATGGTTTGAAGCAGACTTCGCAACGAAAATAAGCATGGTTGCTATGTCATCAAGAAAGTGTTCGGGAAGACTTTGTAAAAAGGACAGACGCTCTTTGCTCATCGCAGTCTCGGGTATCAGCCATGCAGGATGACGCTCCTCTTCCGAATCTGAGGACAGGCCATCCCAGAGTTTTTGAGCTGCTGCAACACAGAACAAAACTACTGACCTCATCAAATCGTCAGTAAAGAGCTGAATATCAAGCAATGTCTTCATCAAGAAATAATTCACAGCGTTCGCATCTCCTGAGGCAAGGCCTTCGCCGTAAAAACTTAGACCGCGTAGAACTTGCAAGTATCGCCGGCAGAATGGCACAAAACCCACATGAAGTGTCCGCCAGCAGATGAAGAATGATTGCGATATGAAAGTGAACTCTCCCCCAACAGCCTCTTGTGTAGCTTGGATGGAGTTTGGTTGATAGAGACGGGACTGCGACGGCGGAAACAACGCAACTCCGATGGAACTATGAACAAAGTCCCAATGAACTTTTTTGAGTTTTTCGGGATCTTCCAAAATGGGCAGTGCCAATCTCAAAAGCAAGTCACACCCATTCAGGAGGCACCCATCACTTGCCGCTACCAGGTGTGAAGGTCTGTCTTTCGTCGCTTCCATATTCGAAACAGCAAAAGCGACAAGGAACTCCAACATTCTTTCTTTCGCTACTCCCCCGGCCTTCAACGTTGTCAGGACTATGTCAGCCGCTGCAGAACGTACCCCATTTAAAAGACTCCGAATTTCAGTGATTTTTGAATCAAAGGCTTGCTTTGTTTGTCGAGTGACATCTTTGAACATATCCCTATATCTCTGGTCGGAGAGAGTTGGTGCCAATCTAAGTAAACGTCCGATGAGCGAATGATTCTCCAGCGCCGCTCCCCCAACGCTATTTCCAAAAACAAATGATGGATGCCCCAACATCATCGGAGGAACTCTTCCGATATTTGGCGGCTCCAAAATTCGCGCTTTATCGGTCAGAAACTCGTTGGATAAAGAAAGGATCTTCGCCGCTCGTTTGTCTTTGATTATTCCCTGCAATAATCGTAACGGACCACTGAACCCATCAAAAATACTCAGCACTTTAGGAGGATCAAACGCGAAGACATTAGCTTGATAGGTTGAAACAGGTTGTAAGCACGCAAATACCAAAGCAAACAGTTCCTGGCACGTCTGTAACATTCAAGTTAAAGTAAATTGGGTGACACTTCGACGGCAATCGTCATTTTGTCGCACCTTCTCCAGACCATCTTGCTTTTCCAACTCATCAAAAACTTCCCTTAAAAATTGCGAACTCGCTAAGCTCATATCGTCCTCAAATACTTGAGCGAAGTCCTTTAATGACTTGGCACTCTTCTCAGCAAAGATCTCCGGGTCAATAAGGCACGAAGCAACGAATGCAACAATTTGAGACTTGCAACTGTGATATAGAAATGTTAGATCATATCAGAATCAACTTGGCGAACAATTTGGCTTACTTAAGAAGTTCTTCCCGGCAATTTTGAGGAGCAGTGGATTCTTTACCAACAATGCGTCGATAACACCCATACAGATATGAAACCGCATTCGTTAGCTCGCTTGAACTTCTGTTTATCTTCTCAAAAACAACTGCTGATATATTTGAGCTGTTCAACAGCTCTCCGTATTCGTCCCCGACGAACAAAAATGTCGAACCTTGTGACGATCTTACTGTGACTTGGAACACCTCCTCCAAGTACATGTTCAGGGTGGCTATCCCAAGAGTGAGTCTCTTCGACGGACTTCCTTCTTCCATTTCTCACGAATTGTTGAAAAGTCAGGAAACCTGCGAAGAAATAGAATTATGTAATGCCATGCCACTGGTCGATCTTCTTTCTGTCGATGTTTGGAATGTTTGGCATCTGGCATCTGCTGGGAATTGATTGTGTACATTATTTTCGTTTAGAAAACAAGATATATTCTAAGTGCAGCAAACCTTATGTAATGTACATATAACATCAATACTTATACATCAAAGTGGATCCAATGGGAACATATATAGTACATTTCTCTGCTCTCCGCCCGTTTCGCCGAGACACATCGCACCAACACTCAGCACTCAGCAGGCAACGCCTCAACCGACATCTCAACAAGCAGAAGATCAGGCGAAAATCATTCAATCTTTTGAGCTCAAATCAATTCTGGATTTTTTTCTGTTTCCTCTCTTTTTATTACTTGAAGGAAAATGAAGATCCGATTTGAAGGTTTACTGGTACAGGGTCTTGTGCAAGTCAGCCACAGCCCTGTGCAGCACATTTTGGTTCGCCTCGTTGTCAGCAATGCTGAAATGATAACTGAGCCGTAAGTTGAAATGCCGTTCACTTCGATGTTTTCGCGCTAACGAGGGGATTTTTTTCTTTTTTCCTTTTTCTTTTTTCCTTAAGGACGGTTTATCCCGGGAATGTTGCACAATTTCCTGACATTTACGAATTTGGCATCGACGACGTCGCTTTTGTTGCCGAGCTTCTGAATGTACGTCGCATTTCCTGAATAATTTTAATAATATCTTATTCATGTGATGAATTCCAGTTGGAAATCGAAGTGGTGAATATCGATAATCCTTCCTCTGAAATATTGTTGGGGAAAGCTAACGGAAATTTGCGTCATCTTATCCCTCATTTTGATCAAGAAACACAAATTGTGTTGCCCTTGATTCAACGAGATGGCTCCTACCGCGGGGAAATTCATTTGAAGGCGATCGTTACTGAGATGGAAACTGCACTAGGTAAGTGCCTCCCGTGTAGAATCCATCCTATTCCTGTTCTCTTCTAATGTTGGTCATTTTGCAGCTGAGTTGAAGCAGAAGTACTTTGAGGAAGAGCAACTTCGAGTAGCTTACAACGACCTTGTCAATGCTACGAAGTCTTTGGAAGCAGAAATGGAAGAAAATATGACCAAAGCACAAGCTCAAGTTGACAAGGTTTCCAAGAAATACAACGCCTTGGTGGAGAAGTACAACGAGCTGCAAGACAAGTTTGTGAATTTGACTGTAGATCACGAGCGTGTTCAGAATGAACTTCTGAGTGAGAGAAGTGAGAAAGAAGCTCTTCAAGCAGTCACAACTGAGACTATAGCCAAATTCAAGGCCTTGAATGAAGAACTCACGGCTCGAGTGTCGGACCTTACTTTGGAAAACGAAAACTTGGATCAGCTGTACTTTAAAGCTACGCAAGATGCCATTGACTCGAAGCAAGAATTGGAAGCTCTTTATCAAAGCAAGTATGAGACGGAGATGCAGTTGAACGACAATATCACTCAGCTGACGGAGGAGCTTGATGCTCTACGAAGCACGACGGTCAGCGTGATAGTTGTTGAGGAAATGAACATCAAAATTCAGCAACTCATTTTGGAAATTAATCGTTTGAAGGTTCTCAGCGTCAATAACTCTGTACATTGCACGGCGCAGTACATCAACAATACGTACATTGAGAACATTGTCAACAACCTCAATGTGACGAACATGCACATCACGAACGTTCTTCAATCGGGCGACATTGAAGTTGTTAAGTCCGAGTTTATTTCTCTCCTTCGTCGATATGATGATGTTCGTGAGGCAGAGTCTCGATTATTGGATCGTTTGTATGCTTTGTTGCACAACTTTCGTGTTGTTGGAAGAACTCGCCCGGCGAGTGAGGAGGAGAAGAACGAAGGGTCGATTGTCATTGAAAGTACTGGTGAGCTACCTGACATCAATATATATGATGAAAAATCCGAGGATTGGTTCACTTATCACCTCGATGGGCATTGGGCGTACGATGGCTCGCAAAGTGATTTATTCAAAGATGTTGAACCTCTCGTTCGTGCGTTGGTTCCAAATCCGTTGGAACTTATGCAAAGTCCACAACTGGCATCCCTTATGAGGAACACTTCCGCCCTTGTCATGGGTAGTGCAGGAAGCGGTCGCACATTTACTCTTTTCGGATACGGCGATCAACTTGGTATTGCTTATCGCGCACTACAGTGTCTCTTTGATCATCTCGACTACCGATCGAACCAGTTGTCCAAAGAGAAAGCAAAGCGATCTTCCCTTCAAGAATCGTCGACGGATCCAATTGTTGATGCTGTTTTCGAACCATCTGTTACGATGACCTTGTTTGAGGTTTCTGGTGATCAAATCTATGACGCCTTCGGTGATCGACAAGTTTCATCGAATGTTATCTTCAACGATTCTGAGAAAGCTATTGTTATACCGGATGTTTCTTCTCTTGGTCTGCGCGATATCAATGAAGCTTTGCGAATTGTTCACTCAGCCGTTGGCAAAATCATGAAACGGAAATCGCCACACAGTCACATTTTGGGAGAAATACAGGTATCAATCGTTTACCACAGAGAAGAAACTCCTATCAAGGCCCGTTTTGTCTTTGGCGATGTTTTTCTCGATTCCTCGGCCACTAATGGAGACAGTCTAAGTGTTGTGAACCTTCTTCGCGGTATTGGTGAAGGTCGTGATGTCCAAGAGCTTTTTCAGAAATCTGTGATCACCAAAGCTCTTCAAGGTGCTTTGGCTCCTGAGAGTAAAACTTCGCTGTTGTTTACTTTCGATCCATCTTCCAAGAGTGTGGCTTCAACAAAAGCAAACGCCGAAATTGCTGCTATGCTCTCTCCTGTGAGCAGAACTATTGTGGCAAGTAACACTGCGACCACGGATCCAGTTGCGATGCGTGCTGTTCAGCGGAAGGCGAAAAAGTTGGCTCACGAATTGCGTGAAGAACGACTCAGATCGGTTCAAATCGAGGCAAAGCTTATTGAAACGAAAACTGTTGCTGAGGAGTACATAGTGCAATTCAATGAACGCAATAAAGCCATCTCGAAGCACTATGAGGATGAGAAGCGTATCAATCAGCAGCTGCAAAGTGATTTGTCTCTCACTCTGAGAAACTTGCGCAAAGCTGTTGATGAACTCAGCGAACAGAGAAAAGTTAACGAAAAGCTTGCGGCTCTTTGCAAATTGTTGGAGAGAGAACGCTTAGTTCTGTCCAATAATTCCACCACAGCATGAGCTGAGATGAGCACACAGTTCAGTTGATCCCATCAATCCTTTTTTCTAACTCATTGTGCTGGCCCAGCAATAGATTTATTTGTTTTTCTACGGGGATTGAATTCCCTTCGTCTTTGTGGTGGTCGCAGTAAAGTTGATAATTCGAAGTCTCATTGTTTGCTGTCCCCACCCCCCACGTGCCTGGAATGAGCTGTTTTCAAATACAAATGGAAAACTGCAACTCTTCTCAATGAAAAACTTTTCCGCGATCTAGATTTTCAATGCAATATGCACTGACAGCTGTCAGTTCCGAGTTGCTGAAACGACGAAACGACCGTTTCGCTCCTCGCAGCACAGCAGACAGCAGTTAGTTGTCCTGTGCAACACATTTTTCTTTCAACGTTCAGAATCATTCCACTATTCAATTCAACTTTTTCCAAATCTTCGAAAGAAATGGAAAACGATGATGGTGGTTCCAATGAACAAAAGTCTTCTGGCGATGCAGTGGAGAAGTTGGCCAAGATTTACGACTCCTCTTCGCTTCGACCGCCACTTTCTGTTGCTGAGATAGGTCGAGATGTTCTAGGCCTCCATCATATTTATGGATACGACAGCTCCAGAAAAGGTAATTTGCATTTCATCGAAGATGATCGTATCATCTTTGTCGATGGAAGCACAGTGGTATTGGAACACATTCACGACGGGAGTCGAGAGTTTTTGCTGCACGTCTCCGAGTGTGGAGCTGCATGTGTAGCCGTTCACCCATCAAAGTAAGCCATTGGTAGTCCAGCTCAGATATTTTGTGAGAAGTCGATTATTTCTGTTTCCTGCTTGTTTTTTGTCACTTCCAGGAAATACTTCGCCGTCGGTGGACGAGGCTATCATCCTGTTATATCCATTTACTCTTACCCAGATCTGAAGGTATGGGCTTTGCTTTGGCTATTAGAACAATGCGAAAGCATACAACGCGTCATCCATGTCTCTCGTTGTGACTTTTAGATCCGATGTGTTCTTCGTGGGGGTGCAGAGCTAGGTTACTCGTGTATGGATTTCTCGTCCGATGGTGAAATGTTGGCCACGGTGAGCACCTCACCCGATTTTATGCTCACTATTTGGGACTGGAAGGATGAAAAAATGGGACTTCACTCCAAAGCTTTTGGCCAAGATGTTTGGAATGTGAAGTTTTCCAAGGATGACGGCAAAAGATTGACCACCTCTGGTATTGGCCACATTCGTTTTTGGAAAATGGCATCTACCTTCACAGGATTGAAGCTGCAAGGACACATTGGAAAGTTCGGAAAAATCGACTTGAGTGATGTGGAGAGCTTCGTGGAGCTTCCAGATGGAAAGGTCTTGAGCGGGACGGAGGTTGGATCATTGCTTCTGTGGGAGGGTAATTTCATCAAGTGCCGTTTCGTTCTGGTCGGCGGAAAATCATGTCATGCTGCTTCAGTCACTTACGTGGGGTTTGATCGACAGGAGCAGGCTGTTATCACCGCGTCATCGGATGGTCAAATTAAATGGTGGGACTTTACATCGATCGATACAGCTGAAGTGGACAGTGATCATAGTATGGACTTCGAACTTCTTCCTCTCGCTGAATACTCTCTACCTGAAGGACTCGGTGTTCGATCATTGGTTGATGGAGGGACAATCAATAACGAGAGGAAGTTTATCATTTTCACAACGGCAGGCTCTGCCATATCTATTCGAATTCTGCCGTCGGCACCTGGAAGTGGACCTCAGGACATGAAAGTGGTCCAGGTTGTTAACCAGGCCAAGAACAATCACATGGCTGCAACAGATTTCGAAGTGGTTGTACAAGAGGACTCGTCATCAAGAGGCAGTGATTTCGTGATCGAAACGAAAGTATTTGGTGCTTTTCATGCCGGTCGCATCGTCGGGTTGGACTGTTCACCGGTATGTAATTGGATTGCAACTTGCGGCGTAGATGGCAAAGTGTACGTGACCAACGCGGAGTCACGTAAGGTAGTTGTGAGCAGAGAGTTCCGCAATCCAGCGACTTGCTTGGCTTGGCTTGGAACAGGGTTGGATCCACGTGGTTCGTCGTTTGCGGTGGGTTTCGGTGACGGAAGCATGCGAATTTTGGCGATCGAGTTGGATTCGAACTCCACTCCTTTCCTCGCTCGAAAGGCGGTGATCAAGCCGCACAATGGGTCCATAAGCTGCATTTCCTTCTCACCGGATGAATCGTATGTGGCGTCGGCTGGACGCGATGGAAGCGTGTTCTTTTTCAAATGCAAAGCATCAAATGGCGAAGAAACGATATCCATCGAACCGATTCGCTTCATCAATGTGAGCGGCATGGCGCAAGCTGCTCCGGGAAGTTTGGTGTTTTGTTCGCAAATTGACTGGTCTAATTCGTCAAGCCACGTTCTTCTTTCTTGCTCGGACAAAGTGGTGCGTGAGGTCGACATATCCGAGTTGTATGAACTTGGATTTGTTGATAACAAGGATGCCCTCACATTCGAAATCACGCTTCCTTATCGATCTATTACTCCTATCGTGGATGTCATTGCCGGGAAGAATGGGGTAATGAAAGTCTATCAGGCACCGCAGTTCTCTGCCGAAGGAAAGACGGACGGTCCGGATGGAGGCAGCGCCGAAACGCCACAGTCACCAACAAAATCTTTCAAGGTTAAAGATGACAGTGAGCCGTTGAAGTGCATCACTAAAGTGGGTTCTTTGTTGTACTCGGCCAATAGAGCTGAGAGAGGCTACTTTGGATCCCTGTCGTTGACTTCCAGCCAATATCTGCTCTGCGAGATCAACCGAGATGACACGAACAAGTTCAAAGAGCTGAACATGGGCCTGTACGCTCCTGATGGTAAGGAGTTCCGGAAAGTCCCGGAGCCGCGAGAGGTGGCGTACAGCAAGTCGAAGCGATTCGTGACCGTGAGTCTGAGCGATGGGACCATTCAGGTGCGTCCAAGTGAGTACTTGGAGGTCTTTTGCGCAGCCAAAGCTCATAACGGCTTGTCCCAAGGTGCAGTGAGAGCGATAATGAGCTTCGATGACAGATACTTGTTTTCGATTGGCAACGACGGATGTCTTGCTGTACATCGTGTTCGCTCGGAAGTTATAAAATCGCTCGCTGTCCCAGTATTCAAGGATCTTGATGCAGGGGTATACGGCAGCAGCTTCACAAGACCAGAGGGGACAAAAGAACAACCCCAGTTCCTCGACTTCGTCTCGCCGCTTCGCGAGGACATTCAGTATTTGGAGTACTTTGGGCCCGACGTGCTTCCCTTGGTAAAGACCGTGGAGGTCGTTCCAAAGACAGACGAGGCACAAGATATCTCGCCTGATGCCTATAGTATTCAGGATAATCGACTAAAAATGGAGGAGGACGCGAAACGATCCGCGGCAGAAGAATTGAAGAGTCGCGTAAAGGCCTCTGTCCGAGCTTTAAGGAAGGATTACGAGAAAATTCTGAAGGAGAACGAAACCGTACCGTTGCTGGTCCGCTTGAAGAACAACGACCTCACTATCGACAGTGCGTACTTTGACATTTTATCGCACATCGGTCAGGAAATGAAGGAAGAAGTTCATCGAGAGAGGGCTTACTTGAGTGAGATATCAGAGAAACGGCTACACAAGCTGAAGCGACGATTGGTTCCGGATTTACTTATGGAAGAAATGAAGTTGCGCTGCTTTGATATCGAAGAGTATCGAAGAACGAAAGATCCGTCCTACCAAGCAAGATCTTCAGTATGCGAAGTCTGGAGCTTCCGAATCGTTTCTTTGGATCCTTATGTGCGGAAGTTGGTGGACCAAGTTCGATCCGAGGTCCGACAGCAAGAACTGCGAGAGTCGCAGCAAAGATCGAACGATATTGCTCAGAAGAAAGCATTAGATGTGATGGAAGACATGAAGCAAAGACTTCTGAAGAAAGATGATCCAGCGAAGGCAGATAATGGCCAAGGAGAGAAGGCAGGCGATGCAGCAGCTGAAGAAACATCAGCGGCGCGGCTACGACTCCGACTTCGTAAAGAGCGGAAAGAGGAGCTGCAAAAGCATATACAAGCCCGCCCCTCTGAGAATGACGATGACGAACGCGATGTTTTGGCGATTAAGTCCGCTGAAAAGACAATCGGGGACTTCAAATTGAAGTGCGCTGATGACTACGAAGTTCCTGAAGACCAAAGAATCAATGCCGTGAAGAAGCTTCGGCAAATGGCGATGTTGGAGGAGAGCATGTTGATGTTGCGCTTGAAATTCAACGAACGGTTCTTGTATCTGCGAAACCTGAAAAAGGAGATTATATCGAACACATTGCGCTGCAATGCTCGCATTCGCGAAATCGATGCTGAGTTGAACCAAGAACATCTCTCATTTCACCTTTGGCAGCCAGTGTTAGATCCCTCCGAATTCCCCGATGATTTTGAAGAGGTCACACGGCAAGAGTTGTCCAACTACAAATTGCACTTGAAAGACACTGCGTGGGACAAGAGTCTTCCTCCTCCACAAGTTTCTGTGAAAGGAGAGCGAGTAAAGGTTGTGGTGAATAAGAAAACGGATGCGCTGGAAGTTGCACGAGACGGTATCGCAGTGAAATCTGTCAGGGACGAAAGAAGCCAGCTTGAGATTCAATTGCACGATGCGACTGAAAGCGCGACCACCAGAAGATCCAACCACAGCAAAAAGTACTACGAAGTTGACGAAAGCTTCGTTGCATCATCAGGCCCCGACATGAGTGGGAAATCTATCGAAGGCGCTATTCCTTCTTTGTATTTCGCTCGTCACTTGGTACAATCGAAGATGAACACACCAACCATGTCCACTTATCACAAGTGGATGGTGGAGCGTCGGCGCCAGGCATTGATCTTCGAGCGAGATATGACATTGAAAAATGTCGAGTCGAATATCCTATCCTTTAAACTTGCAATCGACGAGTTGCGCGCCGATAGGCACAAGATAACCAGTGATTTGAAGCTATCAGAATTCAAGTTACTGACCCTTTTCCAAGAGTACCGGCTCCTGTTGACGTTTGAGGGCCGCGATAACGCTCTTCATCAGAAGCAACTCCGCTGCAAAGGCGAAGAGAGCGAGATAGTTACCCTCTCGTTGGACAACAAGGTAAAGTTGGAGGGGAAAATCGAAGAAATACAAACGTGGAACGACAAATTGGCGCAAATCACCTCCGAATTCAAACAAATTCTCCCAGAAAATCATCCTTATATCGAGACTCTGACAAAAATCTTCAAGAAGAAGATCAAGCGCAGCAAGCCGGGTGCAGAAAATGACAACGACGAAGAGGAAGAGGAGGACTTCGATGACGATGACGACGAAGAAGAAGATGACGAAGAAGTGGAAGACATTTGTCCACCGGGGTGTGATCAATCCTTGTTCGAGAAGATTTTGGAGCTCCGTGAGAAGAAATTGGACACGGAAGAGGTGTGCAATGACATTCAGAAGACTATCGATGATTTGAAGAAGACGGCTGATCGTTTGAAGCAGCGCGAGAAGCAAATCATCAAGGAGGCGCAGCAAACAGAGTACGAGGTTCAACAGTTTCAGCTTCAAAAGCAGGCAGCATTGAATCAAATTAAGGTTGTTGTTCCTCTGCGTCTCTCCCAGCTCTTTTCCTTCGAATCCTCGGGGCTTCTAACGGGACCCAGCGACAAGTCGATGGAGAGTGAGGCAGAAGAACTGGCGGGAGAACAGTCGTTGGAATCGCAGCGCAAACTATTGGCGCACATTAGCATTGCCTCCCACAGTCTCTTCAGCACAAGGTAAGTCGAAGCCACCGCCGTTTCTCGCAAAGTTGCGTGTCTCACTCCTGTGAAAATGTGCATAGAAACCTTGGTAAATTGAAGAATCGCATCGATAGTCTGCATATAGAAATCGAGAAAGCGAAAGAAGACTTCCGGGAACTGCACAAAGACCGATCGACGCTGGCAAAAGAAAGGGAGTTGAAGGAAGCGGAAACTGACACGTGGAAGAGCAAATGTCGTGAGCTGCAGCTGCTGAAGTTCGGAAGGGAAATTGACCTCGATGAGCTGGAGTTTTCTTCGGACAGAACCAGAGAGCACGACATGGAGGCGCAGTTGTCCGCAGATCGAGAGAAATTCGAGGTCGAATCTAAGCGCCTCTTGAGGGATGTTCAGCAGAGCAAAGAACAATACATCAAGGTAAGTGACAGCAGTGCATCGAAAACTCAATGGCTCAATTATATGTCCTTACAACGGCGTGTTTATGTAGATTACCAAAGAGAACACGAACCAGCTTCACGAGCTGGCGCGGCTAATGGAGTTGAAGGT
The DNA here is from genome assembly GCA_008000375.1 of Poteriospumella lacustris. NCBI lineage: Eukaryota > Chrysophyceae > Chromulinales > Dinobryaceae > Poteriospumella > Poteriospumella lacustris. Next base: position 145,265 of record SMOI01000015.1, read on the forward strand.
GAGGATCGCCGGCGAACTGAACGCTCCTGGCCAGAGCGTCACTCCCGCCTCGACCGTCGAAGACTTCCGAGAGACCGAAGAGCGCAAACGGATCAAGGCGTACACCAGATTTCAGGCGACAGAGCTGGAAGCTCTCCGGGCAGAGCTGAATATGCTCAAGAGGAAGGAGGCCCCCATCTTTTCCTACAGCAGCGCCCCATCGCCGATGCTCCGCAGCAACTCTGCTCGTCGAGGCGACTCGGCGCAAGTCGCAACCACCAATAGCTT
>SMOI01000015.1:145787-159727 GCA_008000375.1 Poteriospumella lacustris
AAGCTATTGGTGGTTGCGACTTGCGCCGAGTCGCCTCGACGAGCAGAGTTGCTGCGGAGCATCGGCGATGGGGCGCTGCTGTAGGAAAAGATGGGGGCCTCCTTCCTCTTGAGCATATTCAGCTCTGCCCGGAGAGCTTCCAGCTCTGTCGCCTGAAATCTGGTGTACGCCTTGATCCGTTTGCGCTCTTCGGTCTCTCGGAAGTCTTCGACGGTCGAGGCGGGAGTGACGCTCTGGCCAGGAGCGTTCAGTTCGCCGGCGATCCTCACCTTCAACTCCATTAGCCGCGCCAGCTCGTGAAGCTGGTTCGTGTTCTCTTTGGTAATCTACATAAACACGCCGTTGTAAGGACATATAATTGAGCCATTGAGTTTTCGATGCACTGCTGTCACTTACCTTGATGTATTGTTCTTTGCTCTGCTGAACATCCCTCAAGAGGCGCTTAGATTCGACCTCGAATTTCTCTCGATCTGCGGACAACTGCGCCTCCATGTCGTGCTCTCTGGTTCTGTCCGAAGAAAACTCCAGCTCATCGAGGTCAATTTCCCTTCCGAACTTCAGCAGCTGCAGCTCACGACATTTGCTCTTCCACGTGTCAGTTTCCGCTTCCTTCAACTCCCTTTCTTTTGCCAGCGTCGATCGGTCTTTGTGCAGTTCCCGGAAGTCTTCTTTCGCTTTCTCGATTTCTATATGCAGACTATCGATGCGATTCTTCAATTTACCAAGGTTTCTATGCACATTTTCACAGGAGTGAGACACGCAACTTTGCGAGAAACGGCGGTGGCTTCGACTTACCTTGTGCTGAAGAGACTGTGGGAGGCAATGCTAATGTGCGCCAATAGTTTGCGCTGCGATTCCAACGACTGTTCTCCCGCCAGTTCTTCTGCCTCACTCTCCATCGACTTGTCGCTGGGTCCCGTTAGAAGCCCCGAGGATTCGAAGGAAAAGAGCTGGGAGAGACGCAGAGGAACAACAACCTTAATTTGATTCAATGCTGCCTGCTTTTGAAGCTGAAACTGTTGAACCTCGTACTCTGTTTGCTGCGCCTCCTTGATGATTTGCTTCTCGCGCTGCTTCAAACGATCAGCCGTCTTCTTCAAATCATCGATAGTCTTCTGAATGTCATTGCACACCTCTTCCGTGTCCAATTTCTTCTCACGGAGCTCCAAAATCTTCTCGAACAAGGATTGATCACACCCCGGTGGACAAATGTCTTCCACTTCTTCGTCATCTTCTTCTTCGTCGTCATCGTCATCGAAGTCCTCCTCTTCCTCTTCGTCGTTGTCATTTTCTGCACCCGGCTTGCTGCGCTTGATCTTCTTCTTGAAGATTTTTGTCAGAGTCTCGATATAAGGATGATTTTCTGGGAGAATTTGTTTGAATTCGGAGGTGATTTGCGCCAATTTGTCGTTCCACGTTTGTATTTCTTCGATTTTCCCCTCCAACTTTACCTTGTTGTCCAACGAGAGGGTAACTATCTCGCTCTCTTCGCCTTTGCAGCGGAGTTGCTTCTGATGAAGAGCGTTATCGCGGCCCTCAAACGTCAACAGGAGCCGGTACTCTTGGAAAAGGGTCAGTAACTTGAATTCTGATAGCTTCAAATCACTGGTTATCTTGTGCCTATCGGCGCGCAACTCGTCGATTGCAAGTTTAAAGGATAGGATATTCGACTCGACATTTTTCAATGTCATATCTCGCTCGAAGATCAATGCCTGGCGCCGACGCTCCACCATCCACTTGTGATAAGTGGACATGGTTGGTGTGTTCATCTTCGATTGTACCAAGTGACGAGCGAAATACAAAGAAGGAATAGCGCCTTCGATAGATTTCCCACTCATGTCGGGGCCTGATGATGCAACGAAGCTTTCGTCAACTTCGTAGTACTTTTTGCTGTGGTTGGATCTTCTGGTGGTCGCGCTTTCAGTCGCATCGTGCAATTGAATCTCAAGCTGGCTTCTTTCGTCCCTGACAGATTTCACTGCGATACCGTCTCGTGCAACTTCCAGCGCATCCGTTTTCTTATTCACCACAACCTTTACTCGCTCTCCTTTCACAGAAACTTGTGGAGGAGGAAGACTCTTGTCCCACGCAGTGTCTTTCAAGTGCAATTTGTAGTTGGACAACTCTTGCCGTGTGACCTCTTCAAAATCATCGGGGAATTCGGAGGGATCTAACACTGGCTGCCAAAGGTGAAATGAGAGATGTTCTTGGTTCAACTCAGCATCGATTTCGCGAATGCGAGCATTGCAGCGCAATGTGTTCGATATAATCTCCTTTTTCAGGTTTCGCAGATACAAGAACCGTTCGTTGAATTTCAAGCGCAACATCAACATGCTCTCCTCCAACATCGCCATTTGCCGAAGCTTCTTCACGGCATTGATTCTTTGGTCTTCAGGAACTTCGTAGTCATCAGCGCACTTCAATTTGAAGTCCCCGATTGTCTTTTCAGCGGACTTAATCGCCAAAACATCGCGTTCGTCATCGTCATTCTCAGAGGGGCGGGCTTGTATATGCTTTTGCAGCTCCTCTTTCCGCTCTTTACGAAGTCGGAGTCGTAGCCGCGCCGCTGATGTTTCTTCAGCTGCTGCATCGCCTGCCTTCTCTCCTTGGCCATTATCTGCCTTCGCTGGATCATCTTTCTTCAGAAGTCTTTGCTTCATGTCTTCCATCACATCTAATGCTTTCTTCTGAGCAATATCGTTCGATCTTTGCTGCGACTCTCGCAGTTCTTGCTGTCGGACCTCGGATCGAACTTGGTCCACCAACTTCCGCACATAAGGATCCAAAGAAACGATTCGGAAGCTCCAGACTTCGCATACTGAAGATCTTGCTTGGTAGGACGGATCTTTCGTTCTTCGATACTCTTCGATATCAAAGCAGCGCAACTTCATTTCTTCCATAAGTAAATCCGGAACCAATCGTCGCTTCAGCTTGTGTAGCCGTTTCTCTGATATCTCACTCAAGTAAGCCCTCTCTCGATGAACTTCTTCCTTCATTTCCTGACCGATGTGCGATAAAATGTCAAAGTACGCACTGTCGATAGTGAGGTCGTTGTTCTTCAAGCGGACCAGCAACGGTACGGTTTCGTTCTCCTTCAGAATTTTCTCGTAATCCTTCCTTAAAGCTCGGACAGAGGCCTTTACGCGACTCTTCAATTCTTCTGCCGCGGATCGTTTCGCGTCCTCCTCCATTTTTAGTCGATTATCCTGAATACTATAGGCATCAGGCGAGATATCTTGTGCCTCGTCTGTCTTTGGAACGACCTCCACGGTCTTTACCAAGGGAAGCACGTCGGGCCCAAAGTACTCCAAATACTGAATGTCCTCGCGAAGCGGCGAGACGAAGTCGAGGAACTGGGGTTGTTCTTTTGTCCCCTCTGGTCTTGTGAAGCTGCTGCCGTATACCCCTGCATCAAGATCCTTGAATACTGGGACAGCGAGCGATTTTATAACTTCCGAGCGAACACGATGTACAGCAAGACATCCGTCGTTGCCAATCGAAAACAAGTATCTGTCATCGAAGCTCATTATCGCTCTCACTGCACCTTGGGACAAGCCGTTATGAGCTTTGGCTGCGCAAAAGACCTCCAAGTACTCACTTGGACGCACCTGAATGGTCCCATCGCTCAGACTCACGGTCACGAATCGCTTCGACTTGCTGTACGCCACCTCTCGCGGCTCCGGGACTTTCCGGAACTCCTTACCATCAGGAGCGTACAGGCCCATGTTCAGCTCTTTGAACTTGTTCGTGTCATCTCGGTTGATCTCGCAGAGCAGATATTGGCTGGAAGTCAACGACAGGGATCCAAAGTAGCCTCTCTCAGCTCTATTGGCCGAGTACAACAAAGAACCCACTTTAGTGATGCACTTCAACGGCTCACTGTCATCTTTAACCTTGAAAGATTTTGTTGGTGACTGTGGCGTTTCGGCGCTGCCTCCATCCGGACCGTCCGTCTTTCCTTCGGCAGAGAACTGCGGTGCCTGATAGACTTTCATTACCCCATTCTTCCCGGCAATGACATCCACGATAGGAGTAATAGATCGATAAGGAAGCGTGATTTCGAATGTGAGGGCATCCTTGTTATCAACAAATCCAAGTTCATACAACTCGGATATGTCGACCTCACGCACCACTTTGTCCGAGCAAGAAAGAAGAACGTGGCTTGACGAATTAGACCAGTCAATTTGCGAACAAAACACCAAACTTCCCGGAGCAGCTTGCGCCATGCCGCTCACATTGATGAAGCGAATCGGTTCGATGGATATCGTTTCTTCGCCATTTGATGCTTTGCATTTGAAAAAGAACACGCTTCCATCGCGTCCAGCCGACGCCACATACGATTCATCCGGTGAGAAGGAAATGCAGCTTATGGACCCATTGTGCGGCTTGATCACCGCCTTTCGAGCGAGGAAAGGAGTGGAGTTCGAATCCAACTCGATCGCCAAAATTCGCATGCTTCCGTCACCGAAACCCACCGCAAACGACGAACCACGTGGATCCAACCCTGTTCCAAGCCAAGCCAAGCAAGTCGCTGGATTGCGGAACTCTCTGCTCACAACTACCTTACGTGACTCCGCGTTGGTCACGTACACTTTGCCATCTACGCCGCAAGTTGCAATCCAATTACATACCGGTGAACAGTCCAACCCGACGATGCGACCGGCATGAAAAGCACCAAATACTTTCGTTTCGATCACGAAATCACTGCCTCTTGATGACGAGTCCTCTTGTACAACCACTTCGAAATCTGTTGCAGCCATGTGATTGTTCTTGGCCTGGTTAACAACCTGGACCACTTTCATGTCCTGAGGTCCACTTCCAGGTGCCGACGGCAGAATTCGAATAGATATGGCAGAGCCTGCCGTTGTGAAAATGATAAACTTCCTCTCGTTATTGATTGTCCCTCCATCAACCAATGATCGAACACCGAGTCCTTCAGGTAGAGAGTATTCAGCGAGAGGAAGAAGTTCGAAGTCCATACTATGATCACTGTCCACTTCAGCTGTATCGATCGATGTAAAGTCCCACCATTTAATTTGACCATCCGATGACGCGGTGATAACAGCCTGCTCCTGTCGATCAAACCCCACGTAAGTGACTGAAGCAGCATGACATGATTTTCCGCCGACCAGAACGAAACGGCACTTGATGAAATTACCCTCCCACAGAAGCAATGATCCAACCTCCGTCCCGCTCAAGACCTTTCCATCTGGAAGCTCCACGAAGCTCTCCACATCACTCAAGTCGATTTTTCCGAACTTTCCAATGTGTCCTTGCAGCTTCAATCCTGTGAAGGTAGATGCCATTTTCCAAAAACGAATGTGGCCAATACCAGAGGTGGTCAATCTTTTGCCGTCATCCTTGGAAAACTTCACATTCCAAACATCTTGGCCAAAAGCTTTGGAGTGAAGTCCCATTTTTTCATCCTTCCAGTCCCAAATAGTGAGCATAAAATCGGGTGAGGTGCTCACCGTGGCCAACATTTCACCATCGGACGAGAAATCCATACACGAGTAACCTAGCTCTGCACCCCCACGAAGAACACATCGGATCTAAAAGTCACAACGAGAGACATGGATGACGCGTTGTATGCTTTCGCATTGTTCTAATAGCCAAAGCAAAGCCCATACCTTCAGATCTGGGTAAGAGTAAATGGATATAACAGGATGATAGCCTCGTCCACCGACGGCGAAGTATTTCCTGGAAGTGACAAAAAACAAGCAGGAAACAGAAATAATCGACTTCTCACAAAATATCTGAGCTGGACTACCAATGGCTTACTTTGATGGGTGAACGGCTACACATGCAGCTCCACACTCGGAGACGTGCAGCAAAAACTCTCGACTCCCGTCGTGAATGTGTTCCAATACCACTGTGCTTCCATCGACAAAGATGATACGATCATCTTCGATGAAATGCAAATTACCTTTTCTGGAGCTGTCGTATCCATAAATATGATGGAGGCCTAGAACATCTCGACCTATCTCAGCAACAGAAAGTGGCGGTCGAAGCGAAGAGGAGTCGTAAATCTTGGCCAACTTCTCCACTGCATCGCCAGAAGACTTTTGTTCATTGGAACCACCATCATCGTTTTCCATTTCTTTCGAAGATTTGGAAAACAAATACAGTGATAGGAAAATTCGTAAATCGCTGTGGCGGTTGGATGAAATGTCTTATGATTGGACTGTTTGCTGTTGTTACAAAAGTGACTCGTCAGAGGTGCTGCTGTATGAAGCGAAACGGTTTGTAAGGAACCGTTTCACCAAAGAGCTGTTGCTTTGCACCAGCAGGAGGCAATAGCAAAGAATACCAAAGAATCAAATAATGTCTATCTACTGTTTTCCACTTTCATACGAGCATTGGCGTCCTTTCTCTCCCAAACTGACCATACCTTCGAACGTTTCAGCGCATTTTCGTCGCCGCTTGTGAAATGTCGGAAGAATACTCTAATTTGTCAACTGATGTTGACGAACGAAAAAGGCAGCGCCGCAAACGAATTGAAAAGAATACAACCTCTGACCAAATTGCTGTGGAAGAGCAACAAGAGAAAATAGTTGACGCCATTAAAACTGGCCAGCAACAGGTGGACGAAAGTCTGTTTGAACTGGATACCAGGAAACGCGTCGGTTTGAAGGCAGTCACTGATGTTCGCATTGAAACTAACGAGAGCGAAGCTCAAAGAAGAGTGGCAGATGAAGAGCTGAAGCGCAGTAGGTTGTTTAAGCTTCAACAAGAGGCGCTGATTTCAGCGAAAGCAAATGCAGCAGTCGAAATGAAATGGACTGAGCTCCTCGAGAAAGAAATCCCGCAGGTAACTTTTTCCTACTCATTACGATTCCGTCCTCCTTCTGCTCACAAGTTGTTGTATTGATTGCTCTTTCAAGGAATTGTTTCAAGATATTCAGCAACAAATGGAAGCTTGTTCGGCTATAATTCGAAGCAAAGACGAATTGATAAATGATTTTCAATTGCAGCTGCGTGCCAAGGACGAAGAATATGTTCGTGCTCTGCGACAACATGCTGATGATATCGACAATCTTCTCAATAGGATACGGTCAGAGTTCAGAGAGCTCCAAGCAGCTTATGATTCCGAACTGGATAGAATCGAAGATGCTTATCTTAAAGAGAGAGATGCTATTATTGCCGAGCATACTTCCGAAATCGACGCAATGTTCGAGACTCGTCGCTTGAAGGAAAATCTTTATCGTGAAAGCAAGATGAAAGCTGATGAAGACAATCGTCGGGAGTTGGAGTATGAAATGAAGCGGGGCGCAGATTTGTACAACAAGACGAAAATTGATACAGAAATGAACATTCAAGCCTTGAAGCAACAACTGGAAGAAATCCGAGCCACGTATCAGTTGAACACTGTCAAACTGGACTACAACTACAGTGTTCTTTTGCAGCTCGAGGTGGAAAAAACAGCAGAAGTTGGGAGGTACAAACGTCGGCTAAATCGACTGAAGACACAATTGAACAACTTGGTTACGAAGTTTACTGAGTCGGAGGCAAACGACTTAAAGGTTAATCATGACTTGACTGAAGATTACAGAACTTTGACCTTGAAGTACAAGGAGCTCCAAGCCAAATTCCGCCATTTTGAAGTCGCGGACACAACAAAGTATGACGAAGTTTGGAGCATGCACGAGGAAGAAGTTAAGGACTTAGTTGACAAACTTTTGAAGGCAGACAAGATTATCACTGAGCAACAACTTGGATGGTCTTGGAAGGCGCCTGATATGCAAGCAATTCAGCAAGTTTTGGGACGCCAAGGTGGATTAGGCATGAAATCGTCGGCCGCCGCGGGTAGTGCGGAAGACGAAGTCGAAGATGACAAGTCCCCTGATGCAAAAGCGTCCTCAGATGTGAATGGGGATTCGACATCTGAAAAGAAGAAAGCTGGTGAAGGCGAGGAAGGCCAAGAAGGGCAAAGTCCTGATGAGCAGCGTAAGAAAGTTGCGGGGTTTCGGGTACGTGCCGTCTTGAAAGTTTTGGCGAATGAAGCTGGCTTTATGATCAACCCTGCCGTCCGAGAATCGCTGGAGTCCCTGCCAGAGGATGAAGCTGATTTGAGCGCAGCAGAAACGCTTCTGAAGGCTTTAGGAGTGAAGTCAGAGGAGAAGTTGCATACTTTGGTTCATTATTTCTTCAAAGGGCATCCTAGCCACAGCAGTCACTTGGATGATGTGGGTGGCGAAGAAGAGGCCGACGAATATGAGGCGGAACTAAGTTTACTTTTGAAAGCAAATGGTGAAGTCTCAGAAGAAATTAGCTCTCTTCGCGATATGATCAAACCTGAAGATGTGATTTCCGCCGTCAAGGCGTACATAGAAGATATGTCAGTTGAACAAGGGCCTGTCGTTGGATCGGCGGCGGTTGCAGGAGGTACCAAGCAGACACAAGAGGAAATCCGTATCGCTCAAAAGCGCTTGGCGGCGATGCGCAATTACTGGAATCAGTTATCGCAGATCGTTTCCGATGACGCGGTTGATGTTTGGAGACAATTAGAGTTTGATGCACAAAATCTTCGGGACTTATTATCAAAGCGTGCATCGAGTATTGGTGAAGTCGATCGTCTCGCACAACAAAACATTGAGCTGAAGAAACTTCTCAATCAGTATCTTGGTGACGCTGTGACAAACTCCAGCTTCCAAGTTCCCCCTGCACAAGTTATGAAAGTCCGAGATGCAACACAGCTGCGAACGAAGTCAGTCAAAGCAACAACAAAAGGGACGATGGGAGGCGGCTCGTTAAAATGAAGGAGCGGAGGGCGATTAGTGTAATACAGATATTTAGTGTATTTTACTCATTTGGCAAGCTTTTCTTCCCTTTTTCACACAACTAAATAATAGGGATAATGGAGAAGCTGTTGGGCCTCAGACCAGTTAACCACTAACCTAATCTGTACCGGGTCAGATCCACACAAACAAGAAGAGTGCTGTTGGTGGGCTCGGCTCCTCACACGAGTCCGTCAAACAAGCACTCTCCCAACCGACTTGAGCTCTGCTTGTGGATGTGATCCAATACTTAATACTCACTCACGTGACACACAACAAACGGAGAGACTACTCATAGCAGGGAAAAGAAGCATGATGTGATGATGGTGGCCAGAGAACAGAGTGCAGTGCACTTGAAGACGCATAATGCATTATTAGGGAGGCGGAAGTTCATGAGAACCCAGTTACTGTGCCTTGGTGATGGATGCGTCTTTTGAGGATGTTTTATCCAGGAGTGCAGCCAGTCGCTCTTGTCGGACAGCGGAAGAAACGGTCGTACTCCCTTATGGAGTCATAATTTGATGGTAAGGTGAGGCATGGCATACTGGTAGCTAGCCTTTCCTTACTGTCTGTCATCAGGGAAACATACTTGTTTTGCTCGCAGGTAGTAGGTACAGTAGGTGTGGCTCCAACGTTATCGAACGACCAGTGTGGTCCATGATCTGTGTCAGAGTTATGAAAGGACGATTCTGCTTCGGAACAGCATCGAAGTTTTTTTCCAGTTAGTGCACACGTCTGAACGGCATCATACCTAATAATGACTGCTGCCAAATTTGAAGTGATGTTGTCTGAACGGTGGGATTGTGCGAACGAATGAGTGGCAGCATTCACACGTGACATGTCACCTGAATCGACATGAAATAGATAAAATATCCTCTCGGCCAAGTAGTTTTTGTGAGTTTTCTTCTCTTTCTCACCAGCATCGCATCGCGAGTGTGATTTTGAACCGTAACCTAACCTAACCGTCTCCTGATTTACTACCTGCACCATCAGCAGCTATTTAACCTGTTGTTGATACCTACCTAATCGTCAAGATCAGCATCAAGGGATAAGTGCGTTATGGTTAAGTTCTATGATTCGTTTAGTTACATCGACTATTATCATCCTCGCACTTCATAATTTCAGTGCAAGCAAGCAAGATCCTGTTGTTGCTGCCTGACTTAAGTAAGACCAGCTCAGGATCAAGGGATATTTATAAGCGCGGTATGGTTGAGTTCTATGATTCGTTCAGGTGCATCGACTATAACACACCAATCTTTTTCGTCTTGCATTGTCTTAAAGTTCATCACAGTGCAAGCAAGATCAATAAATTACGATGCAAAACAAAGTAGACCTGAAACTTGCACGTGACGGCTCGACAGTAGGACCTCGAAAGTAGTGGGTGCCAAAAGGGTGAAAGAAGTTTCTGCTGTGCTGTTAAAAACGGATTGTTGCGCGATGAACTTTGTCAGGAAACGTGCTTTCGATCGCAACGCTGAAGTATGTGAGTAGCAACCACCACACACAGCTTGGAAGCCTCACACGGTTGCTTAAAAGTGAAACTCGCAAGTAACAAACACTTGTGCGATCGATTGTTTGCTCGGCTGAATGTGTCTTTTTAACCAAGGATCAGAGGATTAGCTAGCTGGGTGGGATGCACTAGCTTGATTGCACCTTCTATACTCTGCAGGGTGGGCCTCAAGAAATTCCATGTGTGGATGTGGACGATAATCGGTAAAGACAACAGAAAAGAAGGAGGACAGACTCCGCTCCGCGTTCGAGCGATCCATCAAATCATTGCCCAATACCAAGGAACAGAGGATTAGCTGGGATGCACTAGCTTGATTGCACCTTCTATACTCTACAGGGTGGGCCTCAAGAAATTCCATGTGTGGATGTGGACGATAATCGGTCAAGACAACAGAAAAGAAGAAGGACAGGACAGACTCCGCTCCGCGTTCGAGCGATCCATCAAATCCTTGAATCCCACTTGTTCCCAATCGTCCGATGGAGTATCACTTTTCTAAAAATGTCGACGCAGGAAGCTCTCTTCTCGACCATCGTCTCATTTCTCGACCTTCCTGCAGAGCAGGTTGCTTGCGAACCCAATGCGAAATTGATTTCTACAAAAAACGGACTCAGAAGCGGAGAGTTTGGTTTGCAAACTGACTGAACCTGTCGTGAGATTACAGCTGCAAGCATCGTGCAAACGGTGATCTGCGAGTTTGGTCAGTGAATACGTATACATAAATAAACAACCTCTTTCCATGAAGGAAATTATGTCCAATGGACATCGCACCACTTGCGGAGACGATGTCACGTTGTTCACGTTCAAGTCTGCGCTGCGACGACGGATCACCGATCATCGACAAAACTTACGACTTGCCTATCGCTCACAAGCGCCGCCAATGCATAAGTGCATTGGTAGTGTATGCATATAAAGGGTAAACCCTCCATCTAGCCACCAACCCTCGAAGTACTATTCTTATGAACATAAGAATTGTTGGTTGCAGTATGAGAGTATTGTTGGTTGCAGTGCATCCAACAATACTCTCTGTGCGGAAGCTGGACGTACATTCTGCGGAGTGATTTATCACTTGCATTTACATTGGCGGAGGTCTGTCGCCACCACTAACTACCGTACCTCTTTGCGTTTTTCACCCCCTTGAATGGGTCGCCTGATTTTATCCCAGAACCCCCAAAGTTTTTCGTTTTTGATGGTTGTGCTTCATTGAACACAACTTCTTTTGCATGTGAAATACGATGCTTATCGCCTGAAACTTGTCGAGAAAGTTGTAAAACACCTTGCGATGGCTCGGTTTTAAGCAGATAATCATAGTAATCGCAATCGAATTCAGTCACAACCTTATCCTTGACTTCGAATATTGTTGTCGCCACTTGGCTGAGAAAATACCGGTCATGCGACACAACCAGTACAGTTCCAGGAAATGCCGATAAGGCGTCCTCAAGAACTTCACGGGCGTTGATATCCAAGTGGTTGGTAGGCTATAAACAGGTAAACAAGTCAAAATCTGGAGACAAGTGAGAAATTGAGGCGACAGTGTAACGATACCTCGTCTAAAACCAAGAAATTCGCTGGAGTCAACATCATTCTACATAATGCCACCCTCGCTTTCTCGCCACCACTGAGATATTTGATCTTTCTTGTAACATCATCAGTCTTAAACATGAACTGACCAAGAAGACTCCGAATTTCTGTCAGGGATATCTCACTTCCAGCAACTTCCATTACGCTGTCAAGAACACTATGGTCGGGGTTTAGAGTATCAGCTTGATCTTGCGCATAGTACGATGTTTGGATACTTGATCCTCCGTGCTCTATGTACCCGAATCGTGGTTCTTCAGCACCCAAAATTAATCTCAAAAGACTCGATTTTCCTGATCCATTTGGACCAACCAAAGCAACTCTTTGACCACGGCGTAATTCAAAACTGAAATCTTGGAAGAGAACAGCAGAGTTTCCTGTTCCATATCCATGCGAAATGTTTTTCCCTTCGATTAAAACAGCAGAAGAACGCGACCCAGCAGGAAATCGAAAACGGAATCGTCTCTCTCTGGGTGGAGGACTTTTCCACGCGTCGCTGTTACGAAAAGACGTAAGCGCTGTTTCTCTCACCTTGTAAGCAGCTGCTAAAGCTGGATTACCCTTTGCTGACTTCAGCCATGCCTCTTCTTCACAAGCCCGCTTCATTTGCCGGTCGTATGATTCTCTCCATTGATCGAGTCTAATCTGCCGAAGCTCTAAAAACTTAGAGTAATTCCCCGAATACGAGACTGTGCAACCGTCTTCGATCTCAATTATGCGGTTGCAAACTTGATCGAGAAACTCTCTGTCATGACTAACAATGAGCATGGGAATTTTTTGGTCCTTGAGGAAGCTTTCCAGCCACAAAACTGATTCGAGGTCTGTCCGAAGTTCATTTCTAAGTAAACTGTAAACAAGGAAAGGGCGATAACTACTTACCTAAGTGGTTCGTTGGCTCATCAAGAAGAAGCACATCACTGATCGAGTATGAACAAGAGGTTAACCTTGAGTAGCAAATCAAAAGTGCGCAAACACATCGCTTACGGATCTTGGCAGAGAATTTTTGCTAGGCCTGCTCGCATTTTCCAGCCTCCACTGAAGTGTGACATTTTCCGCCCGAGATCGTCCTCATTGAAGCCCAACAGCAGCGCCGCCTTGACAGCCTTCGGTCGTACATGATCGGTGCGCAACGCTTTGGCGTTATTATTCAAATCATGAAATTCATTTAGGAGACGTTCTAGCACAGAATTGTCCACACAACTGCGAATCTTCGCTTCAAGAAGTTCAATTCCTTGAAGAATTGAAAGTTCCTCACTGAAGACGGACAAGATTTCATCCAAAAGAGATCTACTTGGATCAATGTGGTCAAGAAATTCTTGTCTTAGAAACGAAAGCCTCAAATTTGCGGGTGACTTGAAAATCTTTCCATATGACGGTTCAACATCGCCAGATATGATTTTTAACTGTGTTGACTGATGGTCAACGATGAACTTTATTAAATCGACCGACAAACAATGCAAGGAACGAATCTCCATACCTTTCCTGCACCATTCGGACCCACTATACCCACTCTATCACCAGATTTCATCACAAACGACATGTTTTTGAGCAAACAGCGATCGCCAAACAGAATCCCAACGTTCTGAACATCAACTGAAACAAATGATGGGTTCTCAGTTTCAGAGAGTTTCACATTATGTCGCGACGGGGTGGGTATGGGGCTTCTAATTGGTCTTTTGTCTTGTGAGTTGACAGCTGGGTGCTCTTTCACCATTGAAGAAAACGGACGAGTCGTTTGACTGGCTGCCATATCGGCGGCGACCACAACAGAAGCAGCGAGATCTTCGCTAATCAAAGATTTGCGCTTCCGAGCATGAGTAGCAAACGGAAAACGCCTGAACTGGAAATGTCCTGAAAGGGTGCGATGATGAAAGCTCTCACCTATAAAGAGCCAACCAATCATTAACAACATGCAGCTCCGCAACATATTCTTTCTGTAAGTCAGTTTTGAGCCATTGCTTCATAAATTAATGGACAACAAACTGAAAATGAACAAAGAGCAGTAGTTTGGAGGCGATAACACCAATCTGGTATCCCTGGTAACCTGATAACAACCAATCAATCCAAAGTCAAAATAC